>CM028379.1:3999395-4109496 GCA_013146195.2 Codonopsis lanceolata
TGAAAACATTTGCTCATTGCGAGATTAAAGGCAATCGAGACTCTTTAGCTTATGCCTCGTTCATGGACTTCAAAGTGTATCGAGATGGATGTAAAAGTGCCTTCGAATGGTGATCTTCAAGCGTATCGTGGAACAACCTCCGAGGATTTGTCATTTCGAACAAAGCGGATCATGTCTACGACTCAAGAAAGCTCTCATGGCTGAAGCAAGCTCCCGAGCTTGGTATGAAACTCTATCAAGTTCTTAATAGAACAAGGATTCGTGAGAGGAAGGATAGACACTACCTTATTCATCCTCAAGCACAAAGGTCATTCTCTTAATTTACAAATCTATGTGGGCGATATCATCTTTGGATCAACTAACAAAAACTGTGTAAAAAGATTCGAGAAGGCGATGCAAAAAGTTCGAGATGAGCATGATGGGTGAACTTACCTACTTTCTAGGGCTGCAGATTCAACAGGACTTAGACGGAATCTTCATCAGCCAAACCAAATATGCAAAAGGAACTAATCAAGAAATTTGGTCTTGATTCAGCTAAAGGATTTGAGACTCCAATGTCTACCAAGCGCCATCTTGACAAAGATGAAAAGGGAAAGCAAGAGAACATGACCAATCTGAGGAATCATAGGTTCACTTCTTTACCTTACCGCCAAAGTAGATCTGACATTATGTTTGCTTCGTTTGTGTTGTGCAAGATTTCTCAGATCCAAAGGAATCACATTTGCTTGCTGCCAAACGTATCATCGATATGTATCAAGAACAATGAAAATCTAGGCATCTCGGTATTCCAAACACAACAATTTCGATCTAGTTGGATACTCGGATAGATTATGCGACTGCAAAGTGAGCGAAGAAGCACCGGTGGGACTTGTCAATTCCTTGGAAATAGACTTGTCTCATGGTCTTGCAAGAAACAAGGATCGGTTGCAAACTCAACCACAGAAGGCTGAATACATTCTTTTCAAGCAAGTTGTTGCTCTCAACTCCATGGATGAAGCAACAACTAGTGGACTTACAACATCAAGGCGCAAATTGTCCAATTATGTGTGACAACACATCAGCAATTTCAGTCTCAAAAATCGATGATGCACTCCAAGACAAAGCACATTGATATTCGTTATCACTTCCTCAAAGATCATGTGGAGAAAGGTAACATCGAGCCTGCGGAATATGTTCCAAGCGAGCATCAATTAGGTTGACATTCTCACAAAACCATTGGATGCCACCGGGTTTGCTTATTTAAGGAGAAATCTTGGTATGATTGATCCTCTTGCTTAATTTCAAAGTTTTATTACTTTTCTTTCATACCTTAGGTAGACTTAGTTTTAGGGTGGAAGATCGTACTTCCCATCGGAAGACTTAAAGGTTAGTTTCTTTACTTAGTCTATTTTTTATTAAAGAGGTTTCTAAAGCAATAAAGGGGTCAAGGATAAAATTTGGTACTTAGAAAATATCTTAAGTTCCGCTTTTGCGCTAAAATTTTCTCGCCTTTAAATAGACCTTGAACAGCCTTTTTGCAAAACTTTGGAACCCCTTTGATAAAATATTTCTCTCTCTATTCAAACTCTCTCTATACTGCTTTCTTACATTCCCAAATCTTCTTGTTTCTTCTTCTCATCAAACATCAATGGTATGTTCTTCTCTACTCTACTACTTGAAACTTATTGTTTCTTGTTTGCATTTCATTTCATAACCTAAATTGTTTTGGAATTCAAGCGGTCACTTTCGAGTTTCTAACGAGTTTTCGCCATTGTTGTTCTTAAAAACCTAGAAACTAACGATCGTTTATATGCTTTCAATGTTTACTCTCTTGAAAAACTTACATTATACATTTCTACGGTTTGGATACTCTAAACATTCTAGGGTTTCAAGTTTTCATTTCAAAAATTTCAAATAATCTCAGAAAACCTTGAAATTTACGCTTGTTTAGTTCTTGAGGTAAAAGCCTAATTTTTTATTGCATTTCTTTCGGGCAAAAACTTCAAAATCAAAGCGTGGCAAACGAGGAAAGTGTTAGACCCCACAGAGAGACATTCCACCAAGCTTGGATGTCAACCTTCGGGATATCCCACTTTTCCGCCTCTCATGACGTCATCGTGGCCTTGGACCCAAAACTCTACATTAGGGATGTGCATCGACCTTCAATCGATCACACATAGCCGCCGGAGTCAAGGCATGCGAGGATATGAATGCCTCTGGTATTCTTCCACTCTTTTGCCTCAACGACAAAGACTACAGCATCTTCCTGGCAGAAGAATTTTATCAAAGGATGGAGCTAATGGACAAAAACGCTCTACTAGGATGGATTAGAGGCCGTCCCATCTCTATCACCGCCAAGACCATCTCCACCATCATCGGCGTACACTTCGATGGAGCTCTTGAGGCAACCATTGCTGAGGCTATTCATGCCTGGGAAGCATAGAGGGGAGTTGATACCCCTAGGGAATCACAAGGGAAGATGCTGATGAATCTCTTCCCTCTTGACGTCTACTGCACAAGCCACCTATTGGACAAGGGGCTTCTATTCAAGAGTGGAGCACATGACATGTTTACGGCACAACAGCTCAACCTGACCTGTGCTGTATTTCTTCAGACCCGTCTCAACTTCGGGGCCATCATCTTCAACGAACTAAAGCAGTGGGTAGAGAAAGTAAAGAACAACCCTACTTGCAAGCGCCCATTCGTGAGGCTGATCAACGCTCTCCTCAGAGACAATGAGGAAGTCAACTCTTCCTTAAAGGAAGATGAACTGATAGTAGTGGCCAAGGAGAAGCAGCTAACCGCCTCATTCTTCAACAAATACACAGAGTATGAGAACAAGCGAAGGCTGCAGAAAGGTCTTCCGTCGGTCTCTCTTGACAAGGTTGCTAAGCCACTACCGATCATAGTAACTCGCTTCAACATGGAAGCTTATGACGTGGCCAGCAGAACCTTCAAGAAAGCCTATGCAAAGTTTGACGAACAAGTTGCCACGTCCCTCCATCAAAAAGCCAAAGATGCAGGCGATGAGGCGAGCATTGGCGAGAGCCAAGCAAAGGCAAAGGCAAGAAGACTAGGCCGAAGATGCGGTTCAAGCGAAGAGAGAGCGAGCCAGTGGGTTCGAAAGGAGATGAAGGAAGGCCAAAAAGACAAGAGTCCAGCCAACCCAATTCCATCTCCTTCACCAACCCATCCCTCACCAGCCTAGCCATCCTCTCAAACTCATCCCACCTCTTCTTCACAGCCCTCTACTCAAGCCAAAGGACCACCCTCACCCTCTCTTGCACCCACTCCTAAGCCTAAATGTCGAAGGCTTCGAAAAACCTTCAACGACCAGCCACCAGCAGACATTCCTGCCTCTACCAATGAAGCAGCTGAGTCTCCTATTCAGCCGCTAAGGAAGAAAGGAGGTGCTGTAGGTACCAAGCCAACTACCACCGACCAACAACTACCCAACTACCGACCAACCAACTACCGACGCCCAACCATCAACCAACAGCCAACCATCTACCGCCACACCTAGCCAACCTATTCCTCATGAGTCATCTACTCAGAGGAATTCACCACCTCCGGAGGAGTCTATCCCTCAGGAGGAGCCTCATACTCAGGAGGAGCCAACCCGAACACCCACTCCTCCTCCTCCTTCACCCTTCAACTACTCACCTGACCCATCTACCCCTACCTCACCTCACCAATCCCAACCAACTTCATCACCCACACCTCAACCAACTCCAAACCCTCCCACAAAACCAATAGACTCTGCTGCTGCCAAGTTCCTTTTTGAACTTTCTTCAGTAGCAGAGCTCTTCTCCCCTGACCAACAACTGCCTCAACCTACCCTACGCAAACCCAAAAGCCTTTTCTATCCTGCCCCATCTTTCTGGTTCTACACCGACCCCTTACCCGAATCCTCCCTTGTTAGTGAAAATTCTGACACTGACATTGAGATTGATTCCCCACCAACCCCTCCTCCACCTCAAACCATATCCTCCTCTACCAACACCATACCAACCAGGACTCTTCCTCTTCCGACTCCATCACTCCTCCACTCAAACAGCCCTTTTGGCTAGTCTCTTCTGTCGTCTCTACCTCTGCCGGTACCGCTACCTTTCACGTTGGCCAGGCAACTTCTTCCTCTCAGCTGGCCAATGCTGAAGTTTTGTCAAGGCTGGACGCCATATATGAACGGTTAGGCGCTCTCACTAGCATCACTACTGCTACCGCTGAGATAGCCACTGCTGTGTCCAAAGCCAATGATCGTACTGCAGCTCTTCTACGACAGTTTCAAGATGATGTCTGGACTCGTTTTGGACAGATACGACACGATTTCACAGACGTCAAGATCAACGTTGAAGCTCAACAAGACGAATGTGTACGTATCTACTCCTCCCTCTTCTACGAGCTTTTCCATGCCATCACTCTCCATCTCGGCAGTCGCCGCCCTCCTGTTCTAGAGCTCAACAACCTAGCTCGAGACTCTGCTCACAATATTATGAATGCCCATCGTGATCGTGATCTGGCCATCATGGAGGAGAAGCAAATGAGATCTATCAACCGTATGCTGATGGAAGAGAACAATCGTCTTCGTGAAGAACTCGACTACCGTTCTCGTTCCACCAGACCTCCTACTGATGCCAATGACGAGTACGTACGTAGAATGGAAGAGCTAGAGAGAGAATGAAGGGAAAAAAAGCTGCAGACAAAGGCAAAGGGAAAAGACCTTGGTAGATTTGTATCTTTTCCTCCCTCTACCTTTGTATCTATCTTATCTTTTGAAAACTCTGTAAAATGTAAACATCTTGTTTATAATACAGAAGATTATATTTTTTTCAAAATTGTCATGTTTAAATTCCTGTTACTTCATTTTCTATACCTGCTTAGAATTTAAACACTCAGTTTAAATTTATATTTGAACTGCCCTTTTTTTTTACTAATCTGTGTGCTATTCTATGATTTCCTTATCCTTGTATGCACTTAGATTAGTCTTTACATTTGAGGTGCTCTTCTGTTTGATAGAGGCATGTCTTCCGCTACTATATATATAAATCTCTTAGACATGCTATTATCTATCTGATCGATGTATTTTATACGTCGATTTTATATACTTCTATGACTTAAATTATGCTATTTCACGAGACTTTTGGCTACTAATATATGTTTTCGGTGAGTTTTGTAAGTTTCAGGGTTATTAGTGAAAATATGCGAAACTCCAGGGTTTTAAGCGTAAATTTCAAGAAAGGCCAAAAAGGAAAAATGAAGAAAGAATGAAGTCTGTCGATTCTGGACACCTTGCGGACGCAAGGTGCCTCAGACCTTGCGACCGCAAGGTAGGCAGTACGGGTCACAAAAGCTGAAGCAAAGAATTCCAAAGGCCGGACATACTGGAGACCTTGCGACGCAAGGTACCCAGCACCTTGCGACCGCAAGGTGGTCAGAATGCTTGATTTTCAGATTTTCACACAGTCATTCGATTGGATTACAACTCCCGAGTATATATAGAAGTCTGATGCCGAGCCAAAAATAGGGAGGACGGCTGGAAGCTCTCTTTAATAGATTTTAGGTAGTTTTTAGATTGTATAACATAGTTAGATTCTATAATTTCAAGTATTGAAGATCGAATCATGTATCCAATCATCTCTATGTGCTGTTCATTGTCTATGATGAACTAAATCATCCATAATCTAGGAGGTGGGAGGTAACTTGTATCAAATTTATGCTTTAATTCGTATATATGTTCATTCAATGCTTGTTGATTGTGTTGTTTATCAATCCCTATATTATTTTGCTTTGAACAAATGAATGTAATCGCAAATAATAAAGGCTTAGAGGTGCGGATAACTGCATGACCAAGTGCATATGTCGTACACTGGCTCACCAACACAATAAATTGGACCTATCGATGCACGAGAGTGATAAGTTAGGACCAGGTTCATATATGGTCTAGGTGACAGATATATCATAAATCTAGGTGACAGCTAGATTGACAGTTCTTGTGCTTAGGATATAGAATGGATGAATTTTGCGGGGATGGAGGCTGAACCAATTGTTCAACAGACTATATCTATCTTTAGTGAACGAACCCAAGACATTGAATGATATTATTATGAATTGAACATAAAAGAGATACAAGTGAAACCCAGAATCCTAGATTGCCACCCACCATAAGATCTTCATATCTGTTATTACTGTCTAATTAGTTAAACATCTATAAATAGTAGTTTAGAGTAGAACTAAATATAAAACCCCCCCTTTAGATTAATAATTTGCTATCAATAAATTGTACTGTTCGTGATCACTTGTCTCTGTGGGCTCGACCCTTGCTTCCAATACTATTCTATAATAGTCTTGTCCACTTGCAAGGAAAAAGATTAATTAAAACATTGATCACTATCACATAGTCGGTTATAGCCCTCATTTATAGTAATGATGACCAGATATAAATAGGAGGAGATTGTTGATTCTTATGTTAGATTTATATCTGTTCAGTTCATTACCCTAGTTTTATACTTCAGTGGCTAATTGGGCTGCGTATCGATTAGCGTGGCAACTGTGTATAGAACTTTGCCAAGTATAGTTTTTAATAGGACTTTACAGGTTCAGCGGAAGACCTCTTCATAAGCTTCACCGGAAGACCTGCTCAAAGCTTACAAATGGTAGACCTTGTGTCCACCTGGTCATTCATGACGTGTCCTATCCTTCAATGATTAAATGGATAAGTTTAAATTTATCTCATCACTGTTTGAATTTAAACTGAGACATTCCCTGACACATCAAGCCCGCCGAAAGCAGCTTTCCGAAAAGCAGGAAGAATTTTCGTCCTGAACAGTGAAAGCAGGAAAAACAAACTGTCACCTACTGTCTGTAACAACTCTCAGATCTGACACCTAGATTGCCCAAGTTTTTGAAGATCTCATAAATCATTCCATGCTCTAGATATCTGTGAAGACGAATTTCCTGACTGACAGCCCCATGCATTTAATGCATTTTACCTTACAGAGCTGTTACAGTCTTCATCTTCTCCAACGGATCTTTTTGAGTGCATCTGCTATAAATGCTGCCATTAAAGACTGAAGAAATAGAGATAGTAAAGAATCGATCGAACACTTAAAGAATTGCTCTGAAACTCTACAACTCCAAGTCTTACTACTCAGTGGATTCAAGAGATCCTCAACAGATCTAGAAGTCCTCGTCAACAACAAGAAGCTGTGCATCAACATTTATTTCTCTACTTCTTGTTGTTATTCATTCATTAACTATACTTCTGCACGAATTAAATATCTTGTTTATACAGATATTTAATTCCCTAGACCCCAAACACAAGTCAATATTTTGTACACGATCCATTAGGAATATTCCTTGTAATAGATCTAGTGGAAAACATAGTGCACTATTTAAATCCAAGGTTGACTGCCTTGGTTGTGGACGTAGCACTCTTTATAGTGTGAACCATCCCAAATTACTTGTGTTATTTCCTTACTGTTTGTCTACTGTTTGAACTGTTTATTGCTTTAATCATCTTTATCCTTTATACAGCAGAACTTAAGTAAACTGTTAAAGGTCTACCGGTAGTCCTTATCGGCAAACTTTAAACAACTACTTTGAAAGTCTTCCGCTACTTCAATCTTTTCCATAGATTGTAAGTATCTTTCAAAGAACTTAAACAAAAGTTTTTAAGTGTACAATAAGCTATTCAACCCCCCCCCTTCTAGCTTATTATTGTGCCCGTTGCGACCCACATCAACAATTGTGAGGAAAGAGTGACAGCTGTTGTAAGTTTTGTGTCTATAAGGACCCCATAGGTCACAATGAAGTAATGAAAACAGTTTAGTAGATTGGGAGACACTGATAGGAAAGGGTTGTTTTACTTGTCTAGCAAATTGACATATTGTAGACACCCCAATTTTGTACCCCTGGTATGTGACTGACATAAAATATCAAGAACTGTTAAAACTTAACAAATGTCAAGTTACAGGAGTCAAAAATGCGAAAGGAAAAACAGGATGCGCGAAACAGTGAACTGCAGGGGGTAAAAGTGCAAAAAATGAAAGATGAACAGTGCTGCTGGTGCCGCACCAAGGGTTTCCTTGGCCGCACCATGCACACCACTGTAGCTCTCTCTCAGAATTAAAAGGTACAACTTCTGAAGCACAAGGTACAAGCGGCTGATGCAGGAGAACAAACTCAGAAATTCCGGACGCGTCCCTGCCTTCAAATATAAATAGAGGTCTCGGCCTCCCATTTTCAGTGTTCATGTCCGTGATTAAAAACCGCAAAGAAGCCCTGTCCCTCCGTCTTCAACGATAGAAATAGTACGAGAAGTGCGAGATAGGTGAGTGGAAGCCCATAGAATCTCCAAACCCCGTCCAAACTCTGCCAAATCAAAAAACCATAGGTTATAAGTGATCCCTAGCCTAGTTGTTAGGTATCCACCTCACTCCCTCAGTCCAAAAATCCCAAAGTAAGCCGTTACTCTACCCGAGTAACGAGCTAAAAAGTCAAAAAACTAAGTCTAGGTTCCGCCCAACCAAAAAGGCCAAAACCTACTCAAATAAGATGTCACTCTGCCCGAGTTGATAAGCCCAAACTCTCAAAAATAAAGCAGTCATTCTGCCCAAATCAAAACAACAACCACACAACAACAACAAAAGACTCCCTCTCCCTGAAGGACAGAGCGAGCACACCGCCGCTCTAAAAGGTAAAACCTTTAAGGGCGCCTTTTATTTCTATTTATTTATTTTTCTGTCTTTTATTTATTTATAAAAGTTGTTATTTAAATCCGGCGCAATGTAGCCAATATAAGCCGTTGTGCTGCCCGGATTAGAATAGGAAATATTATGTAAAAGAGTCGTTATAATGGCCAAATATTCTTAAATATGTCTGTAATTATTGGAAGGAAACGGCTGCGAGTCCGTAAATAATGTAGCCACGAATGTATTTGTTTAAATTTCCCTGTCATTTTAATACCTTATTTATTTGCGAGATAAATATGACAATAAGCATACTTCAGCCAAAAACCATTTTCGAGACCGAAAGGGCGAGTTGGGTGCCTAGCACCTTCCCAACTCGTAACTTAGCCTCCGAACCCGTTTTCTTTTTCTCTGGTTTATTTTTCTTTTCTTTGGTTTTGCTTTATTTGCCTTAAAATAAAGATGGCGACTCTAAAACTTTCGGATTCAGTGGGGCCTCGCAACATTCCCTCTTTGCACTTTCCCGTTCTCCCCTAAAAAAGGGAGATATGGGAATGGAGGGGTGATGCATTCCCATATCCTGGTATCCCCTAAACAAGGGATAACTTGATGCGGGAAACCCAAAGCTCGCATAATAATCTGAATGGGCCATAAGGCTATTTTTAATAAATCCATAGTGGGGGCGTCGCAATATCCTTTTTTGCACTTTCCCGTTTTCCCTTAAAAAAGGGAAAATGGGAATGAAAGGGTAATGCATTCCCATATCCTGGTATCCCCTAAAAAAGGGATAACTTGATGCGGGAAATCATGAAGTTCCCATATTGGATACAAAATCCACTCAAGGCAACCGAGGCACATTCCAACGTGCTAATATAGACAGCACTCCTCTCGCACTTTTGATTTCGTCTTCCCCTAAACAAGGGAGGGTGGAACGAGAGCAGTGGTGTCCCGCATCCGCACGTACGCGCACCCCTATCCAAGGGCGCGCGGGGCACGGGAGCACATCCCGGGAACCTCACAGTGGCGACTCTGCTGGGGAGTTGTTTTATTTTAAATAAAATGGAGGGCTAGACTCGTAAAATAAAACCTTTTTGTTTTTATTTGTTTCTGGCTGCAGTATGCTTGTCATATTAATTTACGCACTTGAATAAAGTGTTCCCATACGGTCGTGGCTATATTTGTGAATATGATCCTCCATCTTGCAGCAGTTTCGTTCCGATAACTGTTACAGGCATGTTTAAGAGTATAAAAAAAATTTCAAAAAAAAAAAAATATCTGTTGGTCCCAAAATAGGCTCAATCTAGGCTAGAAGGGGGGGGGGTTGAATAGCCTAGTTGTGTTTTGTAAAACTTTTTCGTGAACACTTCTTAAAGATTTTCTAAAAAGATTTAAGAGAAGTGTTTAGGCAGCGGAAACAGAAATAGATTTTGAATTGTTAAGAGTGCTGTGAAGGCAGTACAAATTATGGAGAAGATAGGCACAAGCAGTTAATGAGAATAATGAGAACAGTTCAAACAGCACACCGAAATTTGAAGTGGTTCGTACTGTGAATAGTACTACATCCACTACCAAAGTGGTTAGCTTTGGATTTTAAAAGTGCACTTGTTTATCCACTAGGTTTATGAGTAAGATCACTAATGGATCGTGTACAAAATGAGTTTTTAACCAAGTGTATAAAGGTGAGAGAGAAAATCAATGATTAATTGTTCTCTTCACGTGCAGAATTAAAGAACAGTTTATAGACAAACTAAATGAAGCTGAAAACAAATTTAAGATGGCAGATCTGCAGCTTCAGAAAGTTTGGTGAAGTGTTAGTCCTTGTCCTTTGATCTCTTGAATGCTTTTGTGTTGAAGATGAAGCTTGAGAGTTTTTTTAAATGCGCAAGAGTTGTTCTTCAGATTTTCAAGACTTAAATAAATACTAGGAAGAGATCTTTGGACCGTTGGATTGATGCAGGGTAAACTGTGTCCAACGTTTAATTGCATTGAATGCAATTCGGCGCTTTGGAAGATGTAACAGCCACAGTCATCAGAGATGCAGTGTGCAGAGAAGACATTCCCAATTCGAGTAAAGATTCAGATTGCAGGCTTTGCAGCTTGGAAAGTCTTCTTAGCCAAAACGGGTAATACCTTCAGTCTTCAGAATTCCAAGACAGTCTGGACAGTTGTCATCATGAAGAGTTGACTTCTTGAAAAAGAAATTTGATGAAGATATAAAGATCAGATATTTTCGAAGATATCTGAATAGGTGTCCACGTGTCATAATATCATGAATTGGCTTAACTTGACTGTTCGGCATTGAGCAGACTTCAAAGTCTGCTGGTTCTTCAAGGCTGCTGTAGGCTTTGCAAAACCGCGCCTAGACTAACACTAAAACAGTTCTAAATAAATTGATTCTAAGACAGTTGCCACACTAATCGGTACGCAGACCTTTTAGCCACTGTACAATAGAATCAGAGGATGACTCAACCAAATCTAGAAATAGGAATCAACAATATCAAAAAAAAAATTCAAAAAATCAAAAAAAAAAATATATATATATTAGAATAAATTCCGGGCAGCACAACAAAAGAGCTGGGGCTTTACTTCAGGCTCTATATTATTATTTATTTCAGTCTATTTTCTTTTTCACTTTATTTTGTACATTTATACATATCTGCATTCATTCTGTCATTTTCTTTTGGGGACATAGGACCAAAATTTGTAATTAATAGGGATAGATAGTTTCCCCACTTTTCTTTCTATCTCTTAAAATGGTGTGCTTGCTTGCTTGCGCTAAAAAAAAAAATAAAAAGCCGAGAAAATCCACATATAACAGCAAGACATGCCATATTTGCTTTATTTTTCTATATCTGTAAAATAAATAAAGGCTTTACTGCTTTCTAGATACCGCACACACGTGCACACATGTAAATATATTCCGAACTGTTACCCTACACCATGGCCAGCCTACCCCCTGCATAAGCCAACGTTAGAATGCATATAGTTTTTCAGGACACTTCACAGACCGACCGGTTCTTGCATTTCCGAATTATGAGCCAGCCCCTGTCAAAAAAAAAAAAATCAAAAAATATATATGTAAAAAAAAAAAATGCGCAAGTTCAAAAAAAAAAATATATTTATATGAAATTAGTGCGCACACAAAAAAAATAATATAGAATAAATATGAATAATAAACAGGGGCTGACTTATAATTCTCAGATGCTCGACCTAGACCATTTCGGATGGTGGATCCTGGAAAGAGTATAGACCCTTCGCCTGGGACCAGTCCAGTCCTGGGGAGTCGAAAGGCAGGTGGAATACGTTGGTTCTATACTCTGGAGAAAGAATCCACTGTTCCAGGAAAAGTCCTGAGACTGTCAAAATAAAGCAGGTGCTTATCCGGTCAATTGTAGGGAACAAAAAAAATATAATAATAAAATACTAATAAAAAGGCACGCTTTACTCCAAGCCCAGATAGCCTCCACCAAATTTTCTTCGATACCTCCAAAACCCCATTTTCCTCGTAAACCCGGCCCGAATTTGGAAAGGCAGAGATAATATCTTGGCCGGTTGATACGGAAACTAGTGCGTAAATCGATCGAGGGTATCGGTTCAGATAGGCAGAATCGCCTCGAGGATACCGATCCGAGCAGAATGGCAGCAAAGAACAAACAACCTATAACGGGAGATAGTGACAACTGGAACGGCTGGGAATTAGAAGGGGAAACTCCTGCGTATGCACCTCCTCCTGGGCTTGAGGCTTGGTTAAGAAAGGAACTAGATGCCCATGCAAAAAGAATAATGGATTAGGTGGTAAGTGACCTTTTGGCCAGTTTTTCAGAAACTCTTACCATTTTCTCACAAAAAGCCAAAATTCCAGAGTATGCTCCTAATACTTCCCACTCTCCTGAAATGAACTCCCCTGATACCACCGAAAATATCCTTTTCCAAGCATCCAAAAAACCGTCAAGTGCCAGCTACCAACCCAGTGATGACCTCCTTGCTCAAGGAAATATTGATTTCCGATGCCCATAACTCTAACCCATATTCTCCAGAAATCAGCCTTGATCCTCCCCACCTGAATGCCTATTACCACGGCCAAGAAAATCATTCCCCTTTTGATCCTTCAGATACCTATTTCCACATGATCCCGGGGAACTTAAAAAGAATCATTTGCATACCAGAAAAAGAATCCCTACTGGACCCAGGTCCAGACAAGCCAATTTCACTCCAACTATACCCAAAGAAGAAAACCCCGCTCAATTGCCTGACCAAAACTCGACCCAGCCATATATCAAAGCCCAGGAGTCGAAAAGAAAGACATTATGATGACTTACCTGCCCCAAGATCCGAAATACTCCAAACACTGTGTGCCCATGGGATACTGAAACCTTTGGATAATTACCGTCCACCTAAACCATTGCCTATCACCTGGAACCATGCCCAGTTTTGTGAGTATCATAAATGTAGCGGTCATCTTACCAATCAGTGCTACATGCTCAGAGACGCCATTCAGGATCTCATCGACAATAAGGAAATTACGGTGGCGGGTACGAAAATCTTTGAAACCAGTCAAGCCCAAAGAGGTCTAAGAAAAACAAGTTAGTCTAAATTAAGTATGAATAAAAGGTGCTATACAGTTTGAATCTTAACGAGAAAACTGCTAACAACATCCGATTTAATGACACTCCAACAGCCTTGATAATTGTCGACATTAGGAACTTAGAATTAAGCAGGTGCGATTGGTTCCAACCCTAGTTTTCTGACGGCGTTTCTTCCCCTATGGCGGCGGCTTCAGCCGGCGCTGATTCTTCTCATGAGCCTTCTTCCCCCTCGCTCAAGCAATCGTTTGCTTCTATAGTCTCCAATACTCCTGTCTCGATTCCTCTCATTCCCACGTCTACCTTCAAGGGTGAGCCGTGTCTTAAGCTTTCCTCGGATTTTATCAACCTGCTTGCTAAACCTTTTCACCTCACTTTGGTTGGTAAGTTTTCACATGGTAGACCTTCAATGGATGCTTTACGTAAGTACTTCTTAACTTTTGGGCTTAAAGCTGACGTTACATTGGGACACCTTGATGCCAAGCATATTCTCATTCAAGTCCATCATGAACAAGATTATCAACGGCTTTGGATCAAGGATCAATGGTTCTTAGGCTCTTTTCCAATGCGCGTATCGAAGTGGACACCGGATTTTCGGCCTGAGGTAGAGAGTCCTATTGTTCCGGTTTGGTTTGATCTTCCTGGATTACCTATCTATTTATTTCATAAACAGGCTCTTTTCTCAATAGCCAGCCTTATTGGCAAACCTCTTCTTCTTGATAATCCAACTGTTAATCTTACAAGACCTAGTGTGGCTAGGGTTTGTATAGAAATCGATCTAACAAAGCCAATTCCTAAGCGTATCTGGATAGATTGTGGAGGAGATCGAGAAGGATTCTGGAAGCATATCCTTGCAGATAAACTTCCTCAGTATTGTCAATTTTGTCATCGACAAGGACACGAGGAAACTTCATGCAAAATTAAGCAGCATGCAACTAGCAATAGTTCAAATTCTGATCATATAAGGGCTGAAGTCCATACCGCCGCCCACTCTTCCCAGCCTAATGCTCCAATTGCCACGAAAGTTTGGAAGCCAAAAGATGTTAGTATTCCCAAGACAACTGTCAATGAAGATACTGTGACAGAAAGCCATACTTTGCATGATCTTCCTCATACTCAAAACCCTAACAAGCAGCCCATTCCAAACCCTACCCCTTCGACTTCTCAAGATCCTCCCCCAAAACCTAATCTCCCAAAAACTGCCCCGATACCTGACCCCCACCCGTAATTCCCATGCAAGAGCATCCTTCGGTCCCAGATAAGGATATTGAAGTTGAGGATCCTATCATGCTTTCAAATTCTTTTGCCGTTCTGGAAGAAATAATTGAAGATGGTACTGATCAGGATTCTGCGAATATAGAGGCTCTAAATTTGGAATCTGCAGCTAATGTGAGTAAGCCAAAGAAAATTCCCCCTTCTGATCGGCAGCTTCGTTCAAAGCTCAAACCCGGTTCTCTCTCCAATCCAGTTTCTCATGGATGTTAAGGCCTTATTCTGGAATGCTCGAGGCGTAGGAAATGATCCTACAGTGGCTCGTATCAAACAACTTGTCAAAATTCACAAGATTTCGGTTATTGCTGTTTTCGAACCAATGATTCATCACGATAGAATTAAATTTATTAGCAGGCGTCTTAAATTTAATTTCAGTTTCTCTAATTCTGAAATTACTATTTGGTTTTTTGCTAAATCTGCTTTCACTTGTTCTTTAGTGCGAAGCTCTTCTCAGCAAATCACTCTTTGCCTTAAGCATTACACATGGCCTCATTCAGTCTACTTCTCCTGTGTTTACGCCAAATGTGATGCTCAAGATAGACAAAGTCTTTGGTCCGAATTAATTGACCTTAGTGCTCAATTTGTTACTTCTCCATGGCTAGTGGGCGGCGATTTTAATATCATTCTTGATCCTTCTGAAAAATCTGGTGGACGTGGTTGGGATAGAAATGGTGCCATGGATTTTCATGCTAGTAATGCTGCTTGTGGGCTTACTGATCTTGGTTTCTCAGGTCCTCAATATACTTGGTGGAATAAGCAAGAAGAGGGAGCAACTATCCACCAAAGGATTGATCGCATTCTAAGTAATGTGGCTTTCCTGGATTTATATCTGTCTTCGTCGGTTCAACATCTCAACCGAACTTGCTCTGATCATTCCCCTTTACTGCTGAATATTTCTTCTGCTTCTAATGCTAAAGCAAGACCATTTCGGTTTCTGAACGTCTGGACCAGCCATGACTCTTTTCAGGAAGTGGTTCGTAATGCTTGGAATTCGGTGTCTATGGGCAGACCGCTTGTCTGTTTTGCTAGTAAGCTCCGGGCAACGAAAGGTGCTCTTCGTAACTGGAATAAAGAGACTTTCGGTAACATTTTTACAGCTGTGTCTAAATCAGAAGAGGATGTTTTAGAAAAAGAATTTCTGTTTGAGCTCAATCCTTCTAGTGAAAATCGCTGCTGCTATGCTTCAAGCTCAGGCTATTTTGCGAAGATCCCTTACAACTGAAGAGGCTTATTGGCGTCAGAAAGCTAAGATTCGTTGGTTCAAAGAAGGAGATGGGAATACAAAAATATTTCATGCCTCAGTTCATCAATCGTAGCGCCGTCTCCACATTCACTCGATCCGAACAGTGGATGATGTTTTGCTTGAGAATGAAGTTGATATCGCAAAGGGGGCTGTTGATTTTTTTAGTGGTCTTCTCTCGGCTGACAATACTCCCTCAACTGTGGATCTTTCTATGATTCCCCGCATTGTCACTCATGATTGGAACTCGACCCTAACCAGTGTGCCTTCTACAGCCGAGATTTTCACCTCTATTTCTGGTCTCAGTCGGGAAAGCGCAGCAGGTCCCGATGGCTTCACAGGCCAATTTTTTGTCTCGTGTTTGGATATTATAAAGGAGGATCTGTTTCTTGCCATTCAGGAATTCTTTGCTGGGTTTTCTCTTCCTCGTTCTTGGACGAGTACTCTTATTGCTACAATTCCAAAAGTTGATACCCCAACTTCTTTCAGAGACTTACGGCCTATAAGCTTATGTAATTTCTGCAATAAAATTATTTCCAAGATTATTGCGGACAGATTGGCTAAGTATCTCCCTCAGATAATTTCTCCGAACCAAAGTGCGTTTACCAAAGGGAGGATCATCCAAGATAATGTTCTTTTAGCCCAAGAGCTGCTCACTTTTTTGGGGAAGAAAATTAATGGCTCTAATATAATCATCAAGCTTGATATGGAGAAAGCGTTTGACCGTGTATCTTGGTTATTCCTTCTTCAGGTTCTTAGAAAATTTGGATTCAGCGAGGAATTTATAGACATTATTTGGCGGCTTATATCGGAAAACTGGTTTTCAGTCCTTATAAACGGCTCTCCGGCAGGTTTCTTTCAATCCTCTCGAGGTCTTCGCCAAGGAGATCCTCTCTCTCCGAGCCTCTTCATTATTGTTTCGGAAGTGCTTAGTCGCAGCCTCAATGGTCTTCACTCTAGGGCTCCTCGCACTCGTTACTCTACAATTAGTGGATGTCCAGTTATTTCCCACCTCTCTTTTGCTGATGATGTAATTCTTTTTTGTAATGGCAATCGGTGGTCTGCCCAAAAACATATGGAGGTTCTGCATCTTTACGAACAAATGTCAGGTCAAAGTATCAACAAAGCAAAAGGTCGGATTTATGTGTCTTCGTCGATTGGGGCTGTAAGAGCTGCTCGAATTTCCTCTCTTTTTGGCTTCCAGCCTGGTTCTTTTCCCATCTCTTATTTGGGATGCCCTTTATATTATGGCTGTAAGACTAGAAATTTGTTCGATCCTCTCATTACTAAGTTGCAATCTCGAGTGGTTTCTTGGTATGGGTCTTTTCTAAACGCTGCAGGGAAAATAACTCTGATCCGCCATGTTCTCCAATCGATCTCATCTTATCTCTTGGCTTCTCTTGACCCTCCTAAGGCTGTTATAAATATGATGGAGAGAGTTTTTCCTAATTTCTTTTGGGCTGGTCCAGAAGGGTCTTCTAAATCTCACTGGGTAGCATGGAAGCAGTGTTGTAATCCTCAGAATATGGGCGGTCTCGATATTCCTTCCATTTCCTCTCTGATCAAAGCTTTCTCGATTAAACTTTGGTGGCGTTTCCGCACTGTGGATAACTTGTGGATGAGTTTTTTGAAGGCTCGTTATTGCCCTTCAATTCATGCTTCTCTTTCGACTGCTAGGGGCTCTCACATTTGGCGTCGTCTTAAATCCATTCAACAAATTGCTGAGCCTCATATAAGCTGGAATATTGGGATTGGTAATTGCTCCATTTGGTATGATAAGTGCCCTCCTGGGCCGTTGCTCTCTCATCCCCCAGATTGTCCTTTATCCCACGTTAAGGATCTCTTTAACTCTGCTGGAACTCATCTCACGGATTTGGCCATTGTTGTTCTCCCTATTCAAGCTCGTTCTTTTATTAAGGAGAATCGTATATGCCTGATAGATCAGCCTGATTCTCCCTGCTGGACCGAAACTTCTTCAGGCAGATTTTCTTTATCATCGGCTTTGGCTGTTGTTAATCCGGCAACTTCTTCAATGCTCTCAGCAAAATTTATTTGGCACAAGCTGTTACCGAAAAAGATTGGTGTTTTTCTCTGGCGTTTATTTTTACATCGGCTTCCAGTTGATGAAGGCTTATTACGTAAGGGATTACACCTTGCTTCTCGCTGTGTTTGCTGCTCACAACCTTCAGTTGAATCTTTTAATCATCTCTTTATTTCCGGCAGCATAGCTTTGGATACATGGGCTGCTTTTCATTCCTCTCATAATCTTCCGATCTCGGGTTACTCTATTCAGCAGAGATGTATGTCGAGCTGGTGTTCCTCAATTTCTAATACTCATACATTTCTCCCATCTCTGATTCTTTGGCATATATGGAAGGCTCGTAACTCCATCCTTTATGACAATTCTCAAGTTCCAGTTTCCTCCATTGTTTCGACCATATTATCTGATCTTTCAATTATAATTAGTAAATGGAATTTCTTTGAGCTTCGTTCTTATTCCGGTGTTCCTTTATTTGCTTCTAAACGGCAGGTTAAGATTCAGGCAGTGAAGTGGACTAAACCTTCGGGTGGTTTGCTTAAACTCAATTCAGATGGTGCTAGTAGGGGAAATCCGGGCATCAGTGGAGGTGGCGGTCTAATTCGTGATTCGAATGGGAAAGTTATTCATGCGTACTCCTCTTATTTTGGCCATGCTACTAATATAGAAGCTGAGATGAAGGCCTTATTTCAGGGTGTTTGTTGGTTGCATTCTCAAGGGATTAGAAATTCGATTGTGGAGATGGACTCTCAAATTATTTTCCACTGGCTTACCAAAGGGCATAACTACCCTTGGTCTATGCACTATTATGTTAGGGCTCTTCTCTCTATGCATCGTGATTGTCAATTTGTTTTCAGCCATTGTTTCAGGGAGGCGAATTCTGTTGCTGATAGCCTTGCTAACTTGGGGATTGACCAAAGTACGGATTCAGAGTTTTCTTCGATCTCCGATTTGCCTCATGTTATTAAAGGAAAGGTTATTCATGATCGATTAGGCACTCCTTATGTTAGGTTATCTTAAGTTTCCTTTTCGTTCTCTCTATGTACTCATTTTCGAGGTAAGGCTCCTTTGTCCCCCCAGTAAAAGGGTAAGGCTGGTTGTCCCCCTCAAGTTTGTATTATTTTTTCCTATTAATAAATTCTCGCAGGGTGCCATCCCTGTTTCCTAAAAAAAAAAAAAAAAGGTGCTGTGAAATATGCCGATCAATAAAGGAAGTTTCCCAATAAGTACTCAGAGGAGACAGCTTTCTGGGTATGATAGACAGAGGCACTGATTATGAAAAACTCTCTGTTGAGTTCGAGTCTATGTCCAATAAGCCTCTGCAGAATTGGTACACCACGACCGGTCTGCTTCTGACACCCGCAGACCTGGTAGACCGCTTCGGATATACTATCCCCGATCCTTTCCCTAGCTTTACGGATTGGTCATCTACCACTCCGCTACCTATAATTGAGGATCTCAAACCCCAGGTCCTCAACAATGTAATAACCCCTGTACAATGTGCTTTTAATAATAATATAAATGTCTTTGCTTATTCCTTAGTTGCACCTACTTTAAAAGACGCATTAAATAATAATTATTATGATAATGAGTCATTTAATAAAATGGACCCAAAAGATAAAAATTATCTACTTGAGCTTGCAAAGTCAGTCGAGTACCAGAAGTAACCATTCATCGCCAGATATCTTGAAGACACGCCCACCATCAACACGGGTGGATAATGAAATCAAAGAGATCAGAATCGGCAGTTACCTCCAAGGCCCAGAAAGAAAGGCACTAATTGATCTCCTCAAAGAATTCATAGACATCTTTGCCTGGTCCTACGAAGACATGCCCGGCCTGGATCCAGCTATAGTCGAGCACCGGATTCCCACATACCCGGATGCTCGCCCAGTCAAACAGAAGCTCCGCCGCATCAAGCCAGAATGGTCACTACAAGTCAAAGAAGAAATCATAAAGTAGCTGCGCGTCAATTTCATTCGGGTAGTTGAGTACCCGACTTGGCTGTCCAACATAGTGACCGTTCCCAAGTCCAACGGGAAAGTCAGAATCTGTGTAGATTTCCGCGACCTCAACAAAGCGTCGCCCAAAGATAACTTCCCCCTGCCCAACATTGATATCGTGGTAGATGTCGTCGCAGCTCACAAAGTCCGATCCTTCGTCGACGGCATGCTGGGCTACAACCAAATCAAAATGGCAGCAGAAGACCAGGAGAAAACTTCATTCACCACTCGGGGACTTATTACATCATGCCATTCATGCCACTTTCGGACATGATCCACGCTGTCATGCCATTCGGATTAAAGAATGCGGAGCCACTTACTCGCCACCACCCTCTTCCACGACATGATCCACAAGGAGATGGAGGTCTATGTCGATGATATGATCGTGCATTCCAGCGACGCCTATGGTGCTCACATTAAAGATCTCCAGAAGTTCTTCGAAAGACTCAGAAAGCACCAGATGAAACTTAACACCACCAAATGTACATTCGGGGTTACCAGAGGCAAGGTCCTGGGATTCTTAGTAACTGAGCAAGGCATCGAGATCGAGCCAGCAAAGATCAAAGCTATCTTAGAAATGCGACAGCCGAAAACTCCCACCGAAGTCAAAGGCTTCCTAGGCCGATTCTGATGACATCACCGCCGTTTCATCGACACCGGTGACTACCACCTGTGAGCCCCTCTTTAAACTCCTAAAAAAGAATACCAACCAAGTCTGGGACGCAAAGTGCCAGCTAGCCTTCGATAAAATAAAAGCCTACCTTACCAATCCCCTTGATCTGCTTGTGAATCTGGTTCTGCAAGTGGCATGTGGAGGTAGAGAAAACAAGGGTAATGTTATTATCATTGGCAAGTTTATGACCAGACAACAAGTTGTACTAAAAGGTAGGAGCAAACATGACATTGTTTAAGACAATGTCTGTTGTGAGTTGAACATTACCTTTGTGGGTAATCCTACAAGTATGACCATTGGGCAAGTATAAAGGAAGATCAACAGAAACATGATTAACCAGATTGGCAAAGGAAGAAGTAATATGGTCTGTTGCTCCAGTATCCAGGATCCATTCACTAGGATTATGCCCAAGACTTAAACAACATTTTGGGTTAACATAACTAGTACTAGCAAACTTACTTGACATATGGGATTCTGGACTATCCATTATGGCCGTATTGTTGGAAAGTAACGAAAGAAGTTGTTGATATTTAGCTGCAGTTAATCCCTGTCCAATGTGTGTGTTGTTGGCATCTGAAGTCCTGCTTGTAAAGTCTGCTTGTGAGGTCATGCTTGTGGAGATACTAGCAGCTACCTTAGTTTTGTGTTTAGGCATCCTAGACTCATCTGGTCTTGTACCATACAAAACATGCCGTTCTGGATAACCATTAAGAAAGAAACATTTGTCCTTTAACATGTGTATCTCCATGACAATGATCACACAAAAGTTTCTTTCTCTGTGTGTTTCCTCCACTGCCAGTATTGTACCCTTTAGGTACACCACTACCAGAACTACTTCTTGTAGAACCACCATTCTTTCCCTTAAATAATTTATGTCCAGCTTTACCTAGCATAGCTGCTGCAACATTCTCCATATTCACACTTCCAGAGCTATGATTTCTTTGACTCTCCTATTGAATTAAAAGATTTTCTGCCTTACTTTAACTAGGAAAAGGGTTCATCAACATGAGTTGCCCTCTTATAGCAGTATAACAATCATTCAACCCCATCAGAAACTGAATAAGCATCTGTTCATGTTCATAACTATCTTGTTTTGATAATGTCCCACACACACACAACTGCAAGAACATTTGGGAAGACTAGTATGGCTCACTAATTCATCCCATAATTCCCTAAACTTAGTAAAATAAGCAGATATACTCAAATTTCCTTGAGTACATTCACTCAGGTTTTTCCTTATTTGGAAAACTTTGGGAAGGTTCTTGTGATCAATCCTAGCACTTAGGTCATCCCAAATTGCTTTGGCTGAATCAAGATAGACAATACTTGATTTAATTTCTGGCGAGACTACGTTCAACAACCAAGAAATTATCATGTTGTTACATCTCTTCCATTGACCTAGGTATTTAGATCTAGGTCCTGGTTTCTTATTATTGCCATTGATGAATCCTAACTTGTTCTTCGCAGACAGAGCCAAAACAACTGACCTCTTCCATTGGCCAAAATTAACTGTATCCGTCAAGATTTGAGAAACTAGAAACATACCAGGGTGATCATTAGGATGAAGAAACAGAGGATGAAGAGGATGAATTTGAAATGTTGATATGTCAATGTCATACTCATCGACTACATCTTCATTATCACCTTGTTCTTCGTTATCTTCATGTGAGTCATTATTGGTAGTCATTTCTTATCTTCAGTCACACCGATTCAAGCCCTAAATCGATTTGATCGAAATTGATCAGAGAAACTGAACCAGCTAGGAATGAGTTTTGATTTTGCGGAAGCAATCATGAATTTGCTTTGATACCATGTTGAATTTAGACATGAATGATAAGATTGAGAGAGAATCTTGTTTTATTATTTCTGTAATTTTTCCTCACTCGATACAAGAGACAGAATATGTTTTTATCCTTACTCCAGGAATCAGAAAAAAACTAATCAGTAACAAACCCAAAGCTAATCTGTAACAAACCCAACTACCTCACTATTACATATTAACACTCGACACCCTTATAGACAAGGCCTACCACTATAAGCATATTACACACGACACCCTCAAACTTTAACAAAATGTGCACTAGGTTTCTTATTTCGAGCCCTAGGCTTGGATTTGTAGAGATTTCACGAAGAGGTGAAGAAATGAGTTGTAGATTGCTGAGGACGACGAAATTAGAGTTGGATGGGTGTTGACTGAAGATGAAGAGATCAACCGGAGCTGGAGTGAGCGGTGTCCATGGCTAGAGCATACAGTGAGTACATTGAGCTACAAAGAAAAAAATAAAGGAGGCTGGCGATAAGAGAAGGAGAGAGACTGCGGATGAGGGTCGCGATTAACCAGAAACGGAAAAGCTTTGGGGATGTCTCCATCGGATCTGCTAGGCTGGGGATGGAGATGATGGCGATCAGAGCACAAAATGATGAACTATGTAAGCAATTGCTGCAAAGGTTTTGTTGTCTGGAGATGGAGTAATAAGAGTTTGGTTGTCTAGAGTCCACCTAAATTATCAAGTCAAGTGCTGCCAAGTTTTTTCAAGCACAATAATTTCTCTAGCTTTCTCCTTTTAATTTGTTCTTTTTTTTTTTTGGGTTTTTATTATATGAATTTGTTCCTGTATTTTGATCTAGTTCATCACTTTCTACTTAGGTTTCTTCTTCCATTAGTGATCGATTATTTCCCTTTTTTTCTTTTTTGAATCGAGGAGAGGACGATTAAGATGACCGTGGGCAAATTAGGTTTTTGCAAAGTACAACACTATTACATATGTTTTTAATACATTTGACCCGGCATAAAAGTAAATTAACACAGATATAAATATAAATATATTATAATTTATTATTTTTTGTAAACCTTTCCCCAGTTCTACCGCTAGTAGACCCCTTAGGGTCAATATATTATAATTTCAATAAATATACTATTTAATATATTAAATACTCAAAAATAGACAAGCAATAAAAATATATTTTAAAATGAAATGGATATATAAATAACTATTTATTTTAAATTTTAAGGCTTGGTTTTGTGAAAATATACTTTAGGGTTTATAATGAAATAAAATTGGCGGGAAAGTAGTTGAGATTTTTCTACGCCAAGTCCACGTAGGATGACACATAAGCATCCTACTCAGCAAACCGTTAGTTATTTAAGGGATTTATAGACGGAAGGTTGTAATTAAAACAGAAAAAATAGGTTGGGTTTCAATGAGTCTATAAAAAAAAGTCATGGTTCAATTTGGAACTAGTAAAATAGGTCAGTGTTTTTTAATGCAATTCTCCTTGTAAATATATGTACTACAATACAAAATGCATGTTTACTTTAATTTCTGTATTCAAACTTAAACAATATAAAAATTAATGAATGTTAATTGTTATGAAGTCATTTTTTCTTATAACACTGGTTAACAATGTACAACTTTAGCAGATTTATAGTTAATTACTTAATAGGGCGATTACTATTAAATATTTTATTTTTGTATTGCGGTGCAAAACCTATTATTCAAATTCATTTGCACTGCAATATATAAGTATGTGAACCGCAATTTATAAATATGTGAACCGTGATACATCTTTTTCAACAAAATTACCATAAAAAAATAAAATTGATAGTTTGTATCGCGGTATATAAACATGTGAACCGTGATAGATCCCATCGTTATTCATAGTGCACCTCATGCTCATTAAGGATATCGCAGTCTTTTCACGTTTAAAAATGACTTTTTCCGATTAAAAAAAAAGATACTTTAACAATTAGAAACGTTAGGAGGTGGACTGAGCCAAAATTTGCCCTAGAAATTTAACTATTTTCACTACATTTTTTCGTTTATCCACAATATCACCTATTGTATTAAATGAGTATTACATGTTTGAATATGATTACCCTTGACATGCTTGTCATTTGAAGTGGATTATATGTATTATTTCAAAACGAGTTTTTAATCTCAACAAAAGCTATAGTTATTCCTTTTTATTTTTATTTTTTCCAAAATATTTTTTTCATTCTCAACAACCATAGTATTTACTAGGTATTCCCTTTTTTCTGTGATAAATATGTTTAATCAATTTTGTTTTATGACTTGAATCTCATATTTCATTAGGATAAAAATAATATAATTAAGGCACCAGTCTACCAATATTTTAGAATGTATAAAATATTGGATATTTTATTATTACAACGAAATTAAATTAATTTAAGTCAAATAATATTACTTTTAAAATTTAATTTAATAATAGCAATATGGTAGATATTATATTGAATAATGGTTTCAATTAACTCAAAAATTAAAATGTTAAATTATTTGTATAGGTTGACAAAAGGTTTTTAAATTTTTTTGTTACTATTTCACACTAGGGTTTTATTTTGGATACAAATTTTACAACTAAATACTTTAAATCTCATCATTAACTTTTATATTTCAATAACCGAAGACAACTCATTTTCGAAAAGTTTGGGAAGCAAAAAATGTCCTTATGATATTAGTCATAAGCTTAATTGATTAAACATTTTAAAAAGTGAAAATAAAAATAGAAAGTAACTAAAAAAAGTAACTTTATTAGTCAACTTAATATGAACAAATAATTAAGGGATAAATTTGTCTAAACATGTACTTAATATAATGCTTGCTTATGGAATGTCTAGTGATGCATGTAATGACTATGCTCGTATTGGAAAAATCATAGCACTTCAATGCATGTAGAATTTTGCTCAATGTGTCATTAGTGTTTTTGGAGAACAGTACTTGGGAAAACCAACTGATGAGGACCTCCAACGCTTGCTTCATGTTGAAGAGACACATGATTTTCCTTGTAGTATAGATTGCATGGACTGGGAATGGAAGAATTGCCCCGTGTCTTGACAAAGTCAGCATGCCCGAGGGGATGGAAAGAAGACCGTAGCTCTTAAAACAGTTGCTTCCTACGATTTGTGGATATGACATGCATTATTTGGCTCTCTAAGTACTTGTAATGACATAAATGTTCTTGATCGATCTCGAGTATTTAACGATATTTAATGGTGTAGCCTCGACAATAGCCTTTACTGTTAATGGTAATCAGTATAACTTGGGTTACTATTTAATTAAATAGCGATGATATATATCATTAATGGGCTACATTCTTCCAGTCCATTTGATTACCATCAAATGATAAACATAAGCTCTTTGCTAAGTCCTAAGAGGCAGCGAGGAAAGATGGTGAGCGTACATTTGAGGTATTGCAGGCACAGTTTGTAATTATACGAGGCCTAGTACTTATGTGGGAGGTATCCACATTAGGAAAAATTATGAAGGCGTGCATAATAATAGATTATATGATCATCGAAGATGAAGAAGATACTTGCACACGTTTGCCAAATGTTTCCGACTATGATCAGATTGACATTACTGATGCTAGCTTATAGCATGAAAATATTTTAACGACGTATTCTAAAGAACGAAATGTATCTTAAATAAAGGTGTACCGTTTGAGATAGAGAATCACATCGTCACCTATTGCATGATTTGATTGAAAATATTTGAAGATTTTAATTTTTTATGAATCTTTTTTTCATTGATTTTGCCGGAGATGGTTTTTGGAGTCTTTTGACGGGAATATTATTTCGAGACTGGTAGACCACAAACAACAAAGGTGCTTAAGAGCTTAGGAGTTTAGGAGCTAATGCCAATTGGATTCTTCCTTCCAACAAATGAGCTACTTGATGCTTAATAAGTATAAAGGTGATTGGGAAGCCAAATAAGCTCCCCAACTTAGCAACCAAACAACTCAAAAAAAAAAATTCCTCTTCGATATATTTGGCCAATTTTCACTGATAAAAATTGTTTTTGTTTATTTTTTTATTTTTGAATTAAAGTACACATATTTATTTACTAATAGAGATTTGATTTGTTTAGTTTGGATATCATGATTTTTTTTTTGAAATAAAGATGGTGGACTATGTAAAAGTGTTGGAATTTGTGCATTGTTGATATAGTGTTTTTGTTGAGCAGCTTAAGTGAAGAGTTTAATGACATTTTTATAATAAAATGGACAACAAGAAGCTTAAGCTAATCGAGTTAAGAGCATCACCAATGAGTGATTCTTGCCCAATTCTTATTTGGGTAAGAATCACCCAACCATTGGGAGCTATTCCCCAACCTAAAAATTCCTCCAAAAATTCCAGCAGAAGCAAAAATAAGAATTGGGGTGAGAAGGAAGAGAGACAGCCGCATGGAAAGGAGGTGAGGCATACCGCTCCCTTTCATTGGGCGCGTGCGTCTCACTCTCCAAATAAGCAAGTGAAGCCCATTGCAGAGGTGAGACCCACATGTCGGCCACCATATATTTGGATTGTTTTTTTTTTTTTGTTGGTTTTGACTGTTGCTTCTTCAAAGAGTTGATTTATTTATTTTCCCCTTTTTACCTTTTGAACATTGTGGCTTGTTTATTTTATTTATTTATTTATTTCTTTTGGTTGGGACTGTTGCTTCTTCACATCAAATATAATTGGTTGTTCCGACTTTTTTTTTAAAAAAAATTGACCGTTACTTTGAAATTTGTTTTTTAATAATCATCCAATCTCCTATTTAACCTTCAAATCTTCTCTTTCTTCATTCTCTCCTCTTCTAAAAATTCACTCTTTAATCTCTCTTCTAAAAATTCATTCTTCATTACTACAACAAGTTTATTTATTTTTAAATGTCTTCCACTACCCCTACCACAAATAGTGATGCATCAGACAACTTTGATAAATGCAACATTTCTTCAAGTGAAGAAATCATAAGGGCGGTAGTTGAATATCACAAACAGTTGATTGAAGTGACGAAAGCCAGCATCGACGGCAGACAAAGGAGAAGGCAACATTTAAATGGAAATCGTGAAATCGAACACACTCAACTTATCAATGATTACTTCTCAACTCAGTCATTGTATCCCGACAACATATTTTGCCGACGCTTCCGAGTTTCGAATCCAGAGAAACTTATTCCTTCGGTTAGTTATTGCATTGGAGAATAATTCACAATATTTTCAATTGGGGTACGATGCAACAAGAAGAAAAGGTCTGTCACCAATTAAAAAATGCACGACGGCTATCCGTGATCAATTGGCTTATAGAGCTCCGACCTACCATCTCGACGAGTACCTCCGATTGGGTGAAACAACGACCATCGATTGCATGCTCAACTTCTGTCGATGTGTTGTTGAATTGTTTGGAGGTCAATACTTGAGAAGACCAAATGATGATGATCATACACAACATCTTCTTCAAATACATAAAGAAAGGCACATATTTCTAGATATATTAGGAAGTCTTGATTATATGCATTGGGAATGGAAAAACAACCCAGTTGCTTGGCAAGACCAATTTACAAGAGGTCATGCAAAACCAACAATTGTGCTCGAAGCAGATGCGTCTACAAATTTATGGATATGGCATGCATTTTTTGGGGTCTCGAGTTCTCGTAATGATCTTAATGTGATATACGAATCATGGTTATTCAATAACGTACTTGAAGGAAATGCATTACCAATTGATTTTGAAGTCAATGACACACATTATACAAAATCATACTACTTAACAAATAAGATTTATCCGAATTGGACTACTTTTATAAAGAGCTTTTCGTGCCTGGCAGATGCTGAAAGAAATAAATTCAAGGAAAAACAATAGGCTGCAAGTAAAGATATCGAACGAGCATTTCGAGTCTGTAAGTTCAGTTGGTAACAAATAAGGCTAGAGGGGGGGGGGTGAATAAATAGCCTTTTAAAAATTTGAGGGTTGCTATGAAAAACTTCAAAAGTTGTAGCAGAAAATACAACTTTTGTGAGTCAGCTGATGTAGTGTCAGCCGGTTGATGAATTGAGGATTCCTTAGTACCAGTTTGATATGTTTTCAAAAAAAAATCACAAGTTATAAAGAATGAACTGAAAAACAATTTATAAAACAACTAAGTAAACCACTGATGAAACTGACTGACTAACACTTAAGTTGATTGAAGCTGCTTAAGTGTTAGGACAGTTTGTGTAAGTTGATGAATAAAAGACAAATAAGTTAAAGTGGTTCATAGTGTAAACTGCCATATCCACTACCAAATTGGTCAAACTTGGATTTTTGAAGTACACTAATATTATTAATAATCTAGGTGATCACTAATAGATCAGTGTACAACAAAGACCGATATTTGGGGAGTATGATTGAAAGTCAGTCATACTCATGAGACAATCAAATGATTCCTTAATGAATTGAAAGAAGTAAGGAATATCAAAACAGCGATTGTCTAAAACAAAAACTAGAAATGAATAAGAATAAAAGACTATCTAGCTAATGTTTTACTTAGGCACTTTAAGTGAGAATTCTACTTGAGAGAGTATAAATGTTTATGTAAGACCCCGATTCCCGATTAGCTTGAATTGCGTACCATGCTCGCATTTCTTCCCTGGTTGATTGCCCGTTTGGTTTGTGAGAGAGTCTAGATGTGTATGAGAGATCATATTAAGACCAAAATTCTATTAAGATATGCCATATAGTTGTTGACTTGCTAAAGTCACAAGCCGTAACTCGACGATAGTCGAAATGCGACGCGATTGAGAGTTCGCTTGCGTTTTGTTTTCTTGACCTCGATCTGGTCCTAGATATTTACATGATAATTAATTAACATGTTTATATGTGTTAGACTTCTATTTGGATGTATTCTTTAAGTCTTGTGAGGTTTTGACGCTTCGAGGATAACAATTCTATTTATCGTGTAGTTTGAGATTAAGCTGTGTGAGCGTCTCATTTTTTGGGAGTTCTTTTCTCCTATCTATTGTTCATCATATGAGAGGCATTCAGTCCTATTCTATAGCCCTTTGAAGTGTTTATAATCATGGGTTGTTTTCCGTCGGTTTGTGGTTTCATTCGACGTTTCGTTAGCGAGATGTTGCGCCTTGCGTTGGTTTCGCTCCGGGTTGTTTCGGGAGTTGTTGTGAGGGTTCTGGACCTACTTTGAAGGTGGTTTGAGACTTGTTTTGTTTAGCTAAGAGTATTATGACTTTAAGGGTTCAATTATAGGCCATTTCGAAGCTTTAAGGCTTACGGTTACATGCGGGAAGGGTCGTACTTGACGAAGACTTCACAAAACTCACCAAGGGCATAAAACCCTATCATGCGGTCGCTTCATACACCTACCATGCGAGCGCATGGTAGGCAGTCCTTGTTACGTGCTTTTTTTGGTTGTTTACTACATAGTCTAACCTAACCCCCATCCAAACCCATCCTAAACTAATCCTAAACCATCCTAACTACCTTACATTATATCCTAAACATCTATTGGAGTTTTAGAGTGGGATTAATGGGTTTAATTAGGGGGAAACACCAAAACATATTGACAACACAGCCACTTACTTTCCTAACCCTTTTAGACCACAAACTCAAAGTCTAACACTTCATTTCAGCCTTTGACTGTCAAAAAACGTGGGAGAGTCTTTAGGAAGCTTAAGAGAGAGTCTTCTAGGGTTTCTTGGGTCTTCATCCATGGATTCCAAAGCTTGAGAGCTTCATTTCCCAAACCAAGCCATAGAATTGAAGAGGAGGTTGAGGAGAACATTTCCCACCGATTGGAATTTCGTTTTGGTTGCTTGAAGGGGCTGATTTGAGGTAAGTTACTACATCTCTTCCTCTTTGTTTTTGCCCCATTGACCCTAGGGAAAACAGCCTTGGTGCTATGTGAGGTCAATGAGTGCATTTTAGGGATTTTTAGAGATGCTATGAACCCTAAATGCCTAAATGTTGATTTTGGTTGGATGAACTTGCTTGAGAGCATGATTAGCATGATATTTATGTGTAGTGTAGTATGTTTATCCATGCCATGTGATTTATTCAAGTATTGAGAGCATGATTCATGAAATGGCTCAAATGGGTTTATGCATAAAAATGTGATTTTGCTCTATGTTGCCTATTTAAGTGTTTTGTTGGGATTCTATTGGTTTAATGACCTTGGAAAAATTGTCATTAATGTTATGAATATAGGTTGTGGCCAATGGCTTCTATGCCCTAATTTTCGGAAAGTGTAAATTAGACTCAACGGAGTCATTATAAGTTCGATAATGTGCTAAACGAACTTGGGTTGAAATCCTACGACGATTGGGTTTCGTTCGATTAACATTGTGAAATGCGTAGTCTCCAAACTTTAAATGGAAATGTGATTATGATGAGCTTTATCGATTTTTAGGCTTGGGAATCAAGCCCGAATGAGTTTTGGAATTTTGTTGTGAATTCGAATGAAATGTTAAGGTGTGGATTTATGAGACACATAAAGAATGAAATGTAGTATTAAGGCTCAACGGAGTCATTATAAGGCCAATAATATGATAATGAGCCTTGGGTTAAAACCCTACGATGTTTGGGTTTTGGGTTGATTATGTTTGTGCGAACCGAGCATATCATTTATGTCCATATGAGACACTCATGTTATAGAGACTTATTGGAAACATATCTTGAGCGTGCTTGTTAGAGCACAGAACATTAGAGACCAGCTTATGGCCTCGAGTATATTTAAGAAATTATTAATGAAAGAATTATCTCTTTAAGAATTTTGGTCGTGTGCATATGAAAGTACTTGTGAGGAAGTGGCTACGGAGTAGCCATGATGTTCTTTAATATATTATTAGAGATGTCGATTATATACGACGATTAGGACTACGATTGAGTCCGGTGTGCTTAAAATAAAGACTAAAATATTAAGTCTTGAGTTGTGGATGTTCTTAGACTAATTTAATAGTATTTGGTTTGATCTTGAGTAGAGGATTATTGTAGACCTCACACTATGACTTATTGAGCTTATATGCTATTCTTGATTTGGGTGATGAATTGAGGAATGATAAGTACCTCAATATGTGGTTCTTGAACTAAACTTGTAAGTTAGTTGAACATGTTGTTTATATGCAAATATGTGCATTGTTCATGGGATTTTGTAGAGCATTATGTCCTACTTGATTATATGCAAATAAGTGCATTGTTATGGAAGTTTGTAGAGCATTATGTCCTACATGATTTGATGAGCCCGATGTTAATGAACTTGGTCTCATTTGGTTTATGCAAGTAAATACCTACTTGAGCATTTTTTTTTTGTTTAAGTCCAGCTGGCGGGTTTGGTTGTAGTGTCGGCAATGGGACGATTCATAGCCTTTGGGAACAATCGCTATGAATCGTTGCATTGGTTCCCTTTCTCCTCACTATTTGGCCAATAGTGGGATGTGATATCGAGTTATGCCATCTAGCCTGACATCGAGCTCTCATTTCTCATCCTAGGTTGGATGAATGTAACGAGTACTCATTAAAGGAAAACTGATGAGTTGTGATTATTTGGGGATGAAACCCAAGGTATGGATTGGTTGGGTGTTGAACCCGGATTTTGGTTTGAGGATGAATCCCATGGTAAGTTTGGATGGGTGTTGGACCCGGATTTGGTTGTAACGGTTCGATTTACGTTTCTTGTTACACATGTTTAATTATGAACATTTATATGTAAGACATTATGCTACATGGTTTATGTGAGTTTATGTGCTTTGATAATTAAATACATGTTTCTTGTTGGTATACTAGTATGATACCATGATTCTTATATATGCTTGTGCATTACGCCATGCCATGACATGATATGACATACAGTTGCATTTAGTAACTTACTGGGTCATTATGACTCACTCTGTGTGGTTTTTTTCCCTAGTGTGCGCAGTGATCCCGCTAGCACGTGCGGGGACTTCGGATAGCGATTTCTAGCAGGTGGTCTTCCGGGCAATAAGCTTGGAGTTATTATTATTGTTGTTATTTATTTGTGAGACACAGATGTAAAGTTATGTAGACTTTACTGGGGTAGATTATGTTAGTATTTAATTGTTATGTATTTGGGGAGCCGGCTAGTGTAGTCGAGCTGTTGTATCTTTTAGAAGTTACTTCCGTTGTCATTTCGGGCAAAAGTTTGGCTCGCTCATCCTAGTATTGTATTATTGTTATTCCTACCTCCGACAACTTTAGTCGTGAGATCTTGGTATAGTTGTTTAGCATTTGAAATAATATTGTTGTAGTTGAATTGTCCCTCCGGCATGTTATAGCCGTTGAGTGGTTGTTTATCAGGTTGGGATTTTGTTGGTTTGCCAGCCTTTGGTTGCCGATGGTTTGTTGCGCGTGTCTAATGTTGCGTCACGTGTGTCGAATTTTTGGCCCGAAAGATTTACTATCTCTTTGGTTGTTTTTATTTCGGAGCTTGTTAGCTCAGGTCCCATTTTGTTTTTGCTTCCGCAGGTTTTAGTTTTTGTTGTTTCGTCTCGCCGTTATGGCTTTGTCTTCATGTCTCGAGCTTGTTGGCTCATCTTTTGTCATGCACCATTATGCTTAGCAGGTGCTTGTCTGTCTCTTAGCTTGTCTTGATGAAACGACCTTGGGATTTCGTATGGAAGTTCGGGTCGGGTCGTCACAGTTTCAGTGACCTCAATCTTTGCTTCAAAGGTCTTTATACAGAGTTACTTTGAGATCCAAACCTTTGGAGGCAAGATTTGAATTTGAAATCCAATAAATCGGATGAGAGAATCTTTTACAAGATCATCGGGATCTTGTGTATGGGATAAAAGACATGATATATTATCCTAGCACAAACAAGGAAAGTGTTGGAAATATCATGTTTGCACAAATAGGGAAATAATTTGTTTTAGATAACTATCTTTGAAATGTCAGTCGATAGCTATTTTGAAAGAAGTAATCAGCTGAAAAAGTTTACGTTTAAAAATGTAGATTGCATAGTTTATCTAACTTAATGGTTTTAAGTAAATCATACATAAACCAACAATCTCCTCCTTTTTACTTAAAGCCATTCACTATAAGCAGAGAGCAATAGATAATCAATTTAAAGTAATTCCTAAGTTTAGATTAGAACTTTGAGATTTATCCTTGCAAAAGATGTTAGGAGAAGCCAAATATAAGATGAATTAATCCTATGATTAAAGAACCATAACCAGATAAGAGTAGTAGCAAGATAAATAATTTTTAAGTGTAACAAATGCTTCTAAAAATTTGTGGATCCTTTGGCGCTTCCTGTCTGGGCTGGAGCAGCTGTAGGTGGGTTAGCAGCAGCATTAGCCACAGTGGCTTCAGAGGCAGCAACTACATTTTCAGCTTCATCAGCTGTAGCAACATCTTCAGCTTCATTTTCTGCAACAACATTTTCAGCTCCATTTCCTACGTCAACATCTACTTAATCTTCAGTATTTATCTTAAATGCAGTAATTCCAACTCTTCTCCTTAGCTCTTTAAGCTTGACTAGATAAGCATCAATCCTTGCTCTCTACACACCCTCCTCCTAAAGGGCTTTAAACATGAAAAATTAAACAATTTCTATTCTATTTGCACATTCCCCTTGATAAGCTAAAATTGATTTCCAGTCATCAGCATTGGCCTCCCTCGGAGCACCATTGGCTATAGTAGTTTAGACCTATGTAGAGATGTTGCTTCGAAGGTTGGGAAGAACTGAGTCCATTTGGATCTGCATGTCATTGAGTTGACGGGATATGCATTTGAGGACTCCATTGACATGAAGGTGATGGATGTGCAGTGCATCAAGATGCGCATTGATGCCAGTTTCAGAAGAAAAATCATAAGGATGGACATCATTTACGGGCATGAACAGTTGAGTGGATGAGGAAGCGACGACAACAGCAACTGAAGGAATAACTGGTTTTTCAGGAGGGGGAGCAATGACAGCTTTTGTGTCTGAAGATTCATCCATAAACAATGTCTTCTTAACAGTTGGATGATATAAGGCTTTACTAATGATAGCCTTTTGTTGTTTCTACCTCTTGTAAGCCATCCTGAGAGTTGGGGAGACTATCAGATCAAAGCTTCTAGAATGAGATGTGGAATTGCTAACAGTTGCATCCTCATTGTCAACTTGGTTCTCAACATCAATAGACAGAAGGGAATCTCAGGGGAAACAATGGTAGGGGCGGAAGGTAAGACTTGGTTAAAGAGGACATCAGCAACTGGAGGATCAACAAATAGAGGAGTATCATATATGACTTCTTCAGTTGGGGAAACAACAATGATTGGAGCAGTAGATGAGGCTGTGATCAAATTGGTAGTAGTTGCATGAGCTTCGATAGAAATGTCAACAGTAGGGGCTTCAATAGGAAGATCAACAACAGGTACTTCAGCTGGCATAGAAGGTACGGGAGCAGCAGTAGTGATAGATGGTGAAGGAATAACCATGTAGGAGCAGGATGAACACCAATAGTTTTAGTTGGAGCAACTGAGACATGAACTGGCTGTTGAGACTTTGAAGTGCCTACTTGATGTGAAGAAGAAGCTCTTCCTGCCTGTTAGAACTGTTGTGGATGAAAAGCCTGATATTAAGCTTTAACAAAAGAAATGTTGTCATAAATGTATTTGACAACACCTTTCTGTACCAAAAGAAGCTTGGCTTGATCAATTTCTACAAAGTTCAAGTCTTGATTCAGATGATCATCATCATCATCAATAGGTCATCCAAGCCAGTAGGGGTCATTTAGAGAGATAGGGGGAATATTATATACATTATTATACATTTTCCAAACTAAACGTATTGGTTCGTCCTACGCAAATCTATCGTTTCATAGATAGAATGCATTCCAAATAGGGGGCAAGAGATCAAATTATTTCCCATAGTTCGTGGCAAGATCATTGGGGGACATGTTGACTGGAGTAGGAGGATAGAGGACATCAGGTCGTCTATTGTAGTTTTGGTCGATGTATTTGACTGGATTAACAATAGGTTGGTCAGCTTTTTTTTCTTTATGAAATGAGAAAAGTGATTGAACGAAGAAAGGTAGATGTTCAATAGGAAAGACTCAGTTTGGAGGGATAGGTGTTTGATATGGCTTGAAGGAATTGTAAATTGGGTGATAGGTAGGATTTTTAATTGGGGCAAAGTATCGAATAGGTAAATGGCTTGGTGATTTGGGGTCAATGGATGTGGGAGGTGGCTGAGAGGGTTCAGTAGATGAAGAGAAAGGAACAAAATTACCTAGGTTGAGAGCTGTATTTACCTTCTATTTCTTGCGAACAGATCTACGGAAAGGAGTGGAGACAACAACGAGAGTGACAGCTAGAATGGCAGCATGTTCTTCAACTTCTATTGCAGCTTCTTCTTCAGCAGTTTTCAGAAGATTGACTCTTTTCCTTCTGTTTGTGCAAGCAGTAGGTTCGGGAAGGTCAGCTGGAATAGAGGCTGGAGAAAATGGTATAACATCATCAGCTGTGGTGTCATATGGCTGAGGTCTGGGGTGTAATATGGCTAAGGTTGAGGGACTTCAACAATTGGAACATCTTGTCCAAACTAGGAATAGGATATGGTGCCCTGCATATCTGTGACTGAAAATTTCTTAATTTTTACTGCGAGAACATCACCAGTTGTGAAGACAGCCCTGTTGATGACACCAATCTTTCATAAGAAGTGGGTGATGATGAGATGGTGAGTCAATCGATGATTTCCAGCAACCATGTTCTCCTTATACTTGGCCAACTTAGCTTTGACACATTCCACCAAAACTGAAGCCCAGTTGGTTTCATGTTTTTCAACAATGGCTTCCATGAGGACCAGTTGAGTTTTTGTAACCTTGTCATATCCTCCAGATTTGACAAGTAAGCATTTGTCGATGACAACGGCTATGGCATAGTGGAGAGGCTGAAAATGGTTCTTTAGCCTATTGAATATATTTTCTTCTGGAACTTCTCCTCTTATAGATATCCATCCTGCTTTATGATCATTTTTAGGAATGGTATGGATGGTAGAGCCAACTGCCTTGAGACCAGGAAAGGCAGTAGATATGGAGGCAACATCAAATGTTACCTGAACTTCTTGAATAGTGCCAGTGTGAGGGTGAGGATTGTTTGATGTGTCTTTCATTTTGGTGAAGAATTATTCTGTGAGATGAAGGCTGAGGTGTTTATCTCAAAGGTTAAGAGGGGAAGAATCCTTGTATCAGCTAAGAGTTGGACCAGTAGAGGTCCCATGGGAGTGCCATTAAAGGATGCGATGTTTAGAAGACATCTAAGTCATGTTTTATTAAACATAGCACCTACAAAAGATTAGAAGAATTAACGAAAGTAGATAAAGAATAACCAAAGTTTGAGCTAGATACAAGCTATAGTATCAGTAGAGTCTTTTGAAAAAAATTAGGGTTAGGGTTTTGTTGAGGAAGATGAACTCGGACAAGACAGAGAGAAAAATAGAGAGAGATTGCTTAAGAATGTAGTAGGTTGAAATGGATATTCTGGGGTATAAGAATTATGACCAAGGGTATTAAAGGCATACAAGTACAATGGATTATACAAGACTGTAATGATTTGTTTTGAAAAAGTAAAGATATGACTTGTAGTGATAGGGTACAAAAAGGATTTTTAATTTTTGTGCTAAAAGGTATTAAATGATGTGATGTATGACAAAGGTCAACATTTAATGTAAAGTAACCAAGTCACATCAATCGTCAGAAATTATGAGATAGTGGGGAAAAGTTAAGCTTTTGGAAGAAGCTTTGCGTTTTTCGAGATAAATTTGGAACACAATTAAGGTGGGAAAAATTATATATATATATATATATATATATATATATATATATATATATATATATATATATATATATATATATATAGAGTAAGTGACTTAGCTAAGATACGATCAGCTACTGTCAATGTTTAGAAGCTACCTATGTACCGACTGATGATAAGCTACTTTGAAATCCTTACGTGCTGAATAATTTTCTTCAGTAGGTGACGTGTCATATGAAGTTTAGTGTCTTTGAGTATCATTAGATAGATTATGTTAACAGATAGCATCAACCGACACTTTTCAATTAAAGATAGCTGATACTTAAGTCTTTGATTAGAAGATAACACTATTTGAGATCAACAAGTCGTAGATGTTGATACTAAGTAACACCTACAGCTGCAGATGTTAGTTTGAACAAGAAATAGATTAAGAAGGAATAAGCATACCTAATTCACTTCTAAGAAATTCAAATCTATCTAATTTTAAGGCTATTGTAAATATATCAGCTAACAGAAATTCTGTGGGGACGTATTATAGGTGAACATTACCTTTTTCAACATGATCCTTAAGAAAATGGTATCTTATGTCTATATGTTTAGTTTTGGAATGCATCATAGGATTTTGTGAAACAGATATAACAGATATATTATCACAATAAATAGAACATGTTCCCATTTGCATTTCATAGTCCATTAGCTGTTGTTTCATCTAGAGGATTTGAGAGCAGCAACTACCAACAACAATGTACTCAGCTTCATTAGTTGAAGTAGAGACTGATGCTTGCTTTTTGCTTGCCCAAGAAATCAGTCTGCTACCAAGAAACTAACATGTTCCTGTTCACACTACAAGTTGCAAGATCACATTTGAATATCCCATTAAATTAAAAGATGAATCTCTAGGATACCAAATACCATTTTTTTTTTCAGTGTTAATCAAATATCTAATAATACTTTTTGCACCTATCTGTGTGATTCTTTAGGATCAACTTGAAAGTGAGCACAAACACATACAACAAACATAATATCTAGTCTACTCATAGTTAGATACAGAAGAGATCCAATTATACCTTTATACTCAGTCATATTGACTGATTTATGTTTCTCATTAGTGACCAGATGACATTCAACTCCCATTGGAGTGCTTGCTGAGTTTTCCTCTTGCAAATTGTATTTCTTGATCAGCTCCTTGGTGTATTTGGCTTGATGGATAAATATTTCTTCTTTAGTTTGTTTGATTTGCAAACCAAGGAAGTATGTGAGTTCTCCCATCATGCTCATCTCAAATTTTCCCTTCATGAGGTTTTTAAACTTCTTACACAAAGCATCATTAGTTGAACAAAATATAACATCATATATCAATATAAATTTGAATTAACTATTGTTAATTGTTAAATGTAGAATACATTTATACCGGTGAGAGCGTGACCCAGATCCTTCACCCTTCTTGAATCTCTCGATCTCAAACTCAATACTCATCTATCTGACTGTCTCTCGAAGTCTATGTGTGAGAGACAAGCGGCCATTGTTGAACAATCCACCAAGTAGGACCACCATCGTCGGCTCGTCGCTCACTTTCTTAATCCACGGTTTGCCATCGTCGGCGGTATGAAATCAGAATTGGTGGCACCGCCACACATATCGGTGGTTTCTGTTGGTTTGCTGGAAAAATGTTCATGATTTCGATGAGAAAAGGAAGGGTTTTTATAAAATCGATGTAAGGGATATGACTGATGTGCTCTTCAACTACGTGAATTGTTTTATTTATTTAACCTCACAAGTGTACGAATCAATATAAAATATAGTGCTTAGGAAGCAAGGGTCGAACCACAGAGACAAGAGCAATTAAGGAAAGAAAACAAGTAACAATTATAACTAAGGGGGGTTGTTTGATCAATTATAATTAATTTAACTAAACTAATTAATTATAATAGTAATCTATTAATCTGAAGCAACAATATAGTAGTAGCATGCAAAAACAGTTAAACAAGATCTTATTATGGAGAGGGAATCTAGGATTTAGGATTCACTTGTATCTACTCTAATGCTCTTTTGTCTAATATATCAATCAATATATCTTGGGTCATTCATGAAGGAAAAGAGTGGTATGCTATGGTTGATGGTTCGTAGTCTTAGTGTCACTAAGTTGAATTATAGTTTAGTCTCTATCCAATAATTCAACCGATGATATACCTGATGCTCAAGAACATATGAATCTAAACCTAACTTATCATTCTCATGCATCGATAGGTTTAATTTATCACAGAGGTGGGCCAATATACGACATATGCACACGATCCTGTAGTTATCCGAACCCCTAGGTCTTTAAACTATTGTGATGTCATTAATTACGAAAAAGCCAAATAGCAAATAGATTGATAGACTCTGCGATCAACAAGACTTGATTGAATAGTAGATTAATATAGAGCAAAAGATTCGATACAAATTACCTCTACCTCCTAGATATGATCTGTTAGTTCATCCTCAATGATGAACTAATCGGATGGATGAAAGAATACATGAACGATCTCTAAAAACTATGATTACAAACTAATAAAAAATGTATCTTAATGCTAATTTTTGAACCTGGAGCTTAGGGCTAAAAGGTTTGTATTTATACTAGAAGTTACATGGCAAGAAATAGAATTCTACTAAAAGGTTTGTATTTATACTAGAAGTTACATGGCAAGGTCCTTGAGGCTTGCGACCGCAAGGGGTTCAATTCCTCCGGGGTGTCATTTTGCGAATCTTGTGAGGGCAAGGTCTTAGGGGCTTCCAACCGCAAGGACTTTTGATTTTGTGATCCTTCTTCTTTTCTGACTCTGCACTTTGCATCCTTTTTCAATTCTTCACATAAAACCTTCAAGAATTCCATAAATTCATCCAAAACCCTGAAACTCACAATGAACATATTAGTAGCTAAAAGCCTTGTGGAATCGTTATTTGTAAGTTGAGTAAGTACCTCATAGATGCGTATAAAACACATCTATCATATACCCCTAAACTTAGACTTTGCTCATCCACGAGTAAACTACAAAACTAATAAAGTCCTAGCAACCTTTTTTCTTTTGATTTCTCTCCATTTTTTCTTGAAAGTTATGCTTCCATTTGAATCTTCTTGCACTCTTTTTCATGTCCTTCTTCTTTGCGCTCAATAATTTTATTTTATTTTTACTACGACGAAGAAGACAAAATCATAAGGAGATCTTCTATATAACAACTATCCCATGAGATCAATTTCCCACACAAATCCTACTCTCTAAAAAGGTAGGCTAAAGTGTATAAGCTTTAAATGTTAAGTTAATGTATGTGAAAGGAAAGAAGTTGAATGGGGGGTTGTTGTATGCTTAGCATATGCCATTCTTTAATCAGCTCAAAAGTGGACACTAGGGATATATTTTTAGTAAGGTCGGGAAATATATAGGCTCAAATGGTCCAAAGATTGCCTAAATCACATCTTAATGTCAGAATTACTCACTTCAGTTTCCAAGAAAGTAAACACAATTAAAACATCACATCCACTATGAAAGTTATGGAATCAAAGATTTAGCATCACTGGATTTTACATAAGCATTCGCTAGAAAAGAGGTAGGGACAATGGTGGCTAACATGCAGTCACGGTTCAAAATTGTGCTTGAGATATATTAGCAAGAAAAATCCAAGGGATCTAACTATCATACAATTGACCTTAAGTTACAATTTAATGCAACAAATCATGTTAGGATGGTTGTTCATCATATTCTTGTGCACCAAACCAATCTCGCTAGAATGACATGTGTACTATAAACTTAGTAAAAATATTCAAATCTTTCAATAATCATGAATGGGAAAATTGCACAAAGATTTGGAGAATATCAGGAGATTCGTAGACTGGAGTGAGTTCCAGAGTGATCCATGGGAAAGTCATGTAGTTCATTGCACTAAATCATCATTGGCTGAAGTTCCCACACCAGGACTCAAGATTTTTTTTTATTTTTTTTAAAGTTGGAGTTATATGAAGACCCAATTGATGATGGGTTCTGGGAACCTTTTCTTTCCTATAGTATTCTGGTCTAAGCAACATAACTCCAAAAATAAATAAATTAAAAAAAGAAAGAAAATCGAGAGGAGAAGAGACAATAGAGGGACATTAAGTGCCCCCATAACCTACTAGATACTACAACAAGTCCCTTCCTCCTTAGGCTGGGTCCTGCTAAGACCGAATAGACCATTTTCCACCCCCAAACTTAAAATATATTTTGTCCCCAAAATTAAGGGCTCACATATAAGGTTAGTGGAGGAGAAATATCGAAAGGACATAACAGATCTGCCTAACGAAAAAGGAAGAAACTTGAGCTTCGACTCATGGTGAGTCGGGAAGATATAACGAATGGGGAAGGAACTCAGGAATGGTGTCATCTGGCATACCATGGAAGGCATCCATATTCCTATAAACTTGGTCTGACCTAGGGGTGAGCTTGGTCCGGTTCGGTACACTTTTTTGGAAAAACTGAGAGAACCAGAACCAGACCAATAGTCTGGTTCTTAAAAAATATAGAACCAGGACCAACCCAATATGTCTGAGAACCAATACATTGGTCCGGTCCAGAACCAATTGAAGACGTACGAGAACCAGGACCGAACCAATACGATGCGTATCTTTGATCAAGAGGATAACTAGATTTTCTAAAAAAACAATGATCAATAATCAAATCATGTTCTTCCTTCATACAACATTTTGTTGGGTTCGTTGTTCTTGTGAAAATAAACTAAAGGTAAAAATCATTACTTCCAAATTAATAAAGAGAAACGAAAAAGAAAGTTGTAAGGAAATGTATTGCAAGTGATCTTCCTCTCCGATCCCCTAATGGTTAATTTAATTAATTTATAGGTAACAATTCTTCAAACTAATAATGTTTGGAATCACAAAAAGTGGCAGGAAATTAATTAATAGGGAAGAACAATGTTCTCCCTCCTATTTTCTCTTTAATCAAATAAGGAAACTTGGTTGAATATTGAATCAAATTATTATATATATATATATATAATACTATATTAGTATATTAAATATAATAAAATAATAATAAATACACATTGGTCCGGTTCAGTCCGGTTCTGTGTTTTTGGTTTCTGGAACCGGGGACCGACCCAATTGTCCAGTTCTATAAAAATTCAGATCCAGGACCAATCCAAAGTATTGGTCCGGTCCATTTTTGACTGGTTCGGTCCGGTTCCATTGGTCCGGTCCGGTTCCGAAAAACTTCTGCTCACCCCTAGTCTGACCAGTCGTAGAAATAGTTATGGTCAGCGCGCATCTGTGCGACCTGTTGTTGGATCATATGTTGATCCAATTCAAGCTCCTTAACTCTATTGGAGAGGGCCTCGAATGGATCCCCCTCGTCCTCAATATTAGTCTCTTGAGGTTCTTCACGTGCTCCCCTCTCACGTGGCTAACGCGGGTGATCGAATAAAAGTGCCGCAGTAATGTCAGGCATTGCCTGTACCTTCTCCGAATCAGGAGCCCAAATGGCTCTGGCCTCCTTAGACAAACCAGTAATTAAACTCGAGAAAAGAATCCCGAGTTTGTTGTGTCGGCGAAAATGCAATGAATTTGTTCGTTGATCAAATGCCCTACATCGACATAACCGTTGGACAGAATGGTGAAGATCAAAACAACCCTATGCCACGACAAAGTGTGTTGGTGGCTGGAAGGCATAAGGCGTGCACAAATAAATTTGTACACGACTTTAGCCACATTGGTTAACTGGGCTTTTTCCATAGTTCGGGAGCCAAACGGTGGACCTTGGTGATAGGTCCAAACCGTATCAGGAGTTGCGATTTAACGTATTTACCTCTTCAACAAGCATACAACGGGAAATGTGGGCACGATAGTCATCGGTGCCCTCGAAAGTATGGGTTCCATAATAATTATTAATACTGTTGGGCGAAAAATTGACACTCCTACTCCAGACATTACTGGAGTTGGACACCCTACCGGTCAGTGAGATACACTTGTTGGCGTAAAATTCGCGGACAATGGCCATGATGGCCATTTTCGGAGTCGCACAGAGATTGGTCCATCTCCGCTGGGCAAAATAAATGGGAAGGTCAAAGGTTTCATGCTGAAACCCTCTCTCAGGGACTATGCCCTTGGACAACTTCCTAGTGTAACTATACACAACCTCAACAGAAAGAAACCTATGGATATCAAAATCCATGACCTCGGTAGAACGAGAAATGGACGATCAATATTTCTACGTTTAGGGGCCATGACAAGAAGGACGCACAAACTCTCTCTCGTGAAAAAATTCAGAAAATTCCAACAAAGTGGAAAAGCATGCAAAGAACAGAGCAATTTACGTACTCTAAAACCCTAGCATGCAAAATTCACAAAAAATATTTTCAAATTAAAAATTTTCAAAGATTAAAGGGTAGAGAATACTTGGATTGCATAAAATGAATTCTGCGATGTTGGATGGTGGGTTTTCGAAGCTTCGCGACAGTAACAATGGTGGTCCAAAACTTCAAGCTTTCCGATGGTGATGATGAAGATGGAGGTGAAGGAGATGATGATTACTTGGAGAGATACACCACGAAGTCGACAACGACCAGAACTGTATCTTGAATCAGCGGATTTTTGAGAGAAGGGAGATGAAGAGACATAAATTGAAGGTTGAACTTTTAATTTTCTATGTTAAAACCAAATGCAACTGCTATCTTTTTATATTCAAACACCTTATGATCGCAAGGTCCTTGAGGCTTGCGGCCGCAAGGTTCACAGTTATGATGCACTGACTGCTGAGGTAGGCTTAACGGGGCAATGTGCTAAGGCCTTGCGGCCGCATTGTTCCCAAAATTTCCAAATGTGTGAAGACCTTGCGGCTGCATGCCTTGGAGGGCATGTCCTCGCAAGGTTTCAAGTTGCTTTGTTTTTTGAGAAGCCTTATTTTCATTTTTTCACAATTCTTCGTTTTCTTTCATTTTCATCTTTTTAGATATTCTTTCGTTAGGGCCGTTTCTTTCATGCATTCTAAAAAAAATATACTCCCTCCGTCCCTAAATTATCGTCCTCCTTTCCTTTTTCGTTCGTCCCAAAATAATTGTCTAGTTTGAAACTTACCTTTTTAGAACATCACTTTTACCACTTTACCCTTACTTTTTCACTCTTCTTTAATTATGGGCCACATACTTATGGGCTTTAAAGGAAACTACACATTAAACCAATATAAATAATTAAGTCAATTGTTTTTTCTTAAACTGTGTGTCGGGTCAACTAGGACGATTATTTATGGACGGAGGGAGTACAAAACAAAAGCTCAAGCTAAAATAAAATATTAGAAAATATATAAATACAACACTACCATGTTTTTTACCCCGAAAATTTAATTATGTCATGACTGGAAAACATTTAATCAAATGCACATAATTGAAGTAGATGACGAAAGACATATTTAAATTACACTACGAAAGCAAGTAAAAATAATCAAAGTGGGTTGCCTCCCACCTAGCGCACTTGTTTAGCGTCTTTGACTCGACCTAACACCAAACCTATTCTCGGGGGGTCTCGGTATCATAAAGGCGAATTCCTTCAATTGTCATCTCAAATGATAATGGTTCAAAGTAAGGTTTGACGCAGTGTCCATTCATTTTGAATGTCTTATTTGAGTAGGGTTTTTGTAATTCTACTGCACCGTGCGGATAAACTCGTACTATAATGAACATACCAGACCATTTCGATTTAAGCTTACCAGGAAAAAGTCTTAGCTTGGAATTGAAAAGAAGGATTTTATATCCCGGGCTCAACATCTTCTTAGAGATACACATATCGTGATATCTTTTGGTCTTTTCATTATAAGTCTTAGAATTTTGATACGAATTAAGCAGATGCTCTCCTAATTCATTTATTTGGAACATACGTTCCTCCCCTGCTAACATTAAATCCATATTGAGTGATTTAATAGCCCAATAGGCTCTATGTTCGATTTCCACTAGGACATGGCATGCTTTGCCATAGACCATTCAATAAGAGCTCATGCCTATGGGGTTCTTGTAGGCTATTCTATATGCCAATAGCGCATCATTGAGCTTCAATGCCAAATCCTTCCTATTTGGTCTAATTGTCTTTTCAAGAACTCCCTTGATTTGACAATTGCTAACTTCTACTTGGTTGGATGTCTAAGGATGATATGGGGTGGCTAGTTTATGAGTAACTCCATATTTCTTTAATTAGGCACGCATTCATCAAATGATTGGTGACGTGCATTCCTTGATCACTAATAATGGCCCAAGGTATTCCACGCCTACTAAATATTACATCACACAAAAACTTGACAACCACTTGGGCATCATTTGTGCGGGTTGGGATAGCTTCTATCCATTTTGACACATAATCCACCGCTACTAATATATACTCAAAACCATGAGAAACTGTAAAATGACCCATAAAATCAACACCCCATACATCGAAGATGTCGATGACAAGGTTATAATTTAATGGCATATCATTTCTTTTACTTATACCTCCCGTCCTTTCGCATTTGTCACAAGTTTTGCAGAAGATTTCAGGATCTTTAAAGACTGAAGGCCAATATAGACCAGACTGTAATACCTTTCTAGTTGTCTTGTTATTGCTAAAATGTCCACCGCTAGAATATTCATGGCAAAATGCTAATATGCTTTGTTGTTTATTGTCTGGAATGTATCTTCTGACTAACGAATCAGAACATATCTTGAACAAATTTGGTTCTTCCCAAAAATAGTGTCTAGCATTAGATAAAAAAGTCTTCTTTTGATGATAGTCAAAATTAGGATTTATTATTTTTGCTACATGAAAATTTACTAAATCAGCATACCAAGGTTCATGGATTTTGACTAAAAATAATTGTTCATCTGGGAAGTCTTCATTTATAGGTATCTTGTTTTCAAGCAATTGACGTTCAAGTAAGGGAAAGATCTCTAATCTGGATAAATGATTGGCAACGACATTTTCAATTCTATTTTTATCTGTAATTGCTATGTCAAATTGCAAGAGCAACATCCACCTAATGAGTCTAGGCTTCGCATCCTTTTTGGTCAGAAGGTACTTTAAAGCAGCATGGTCTGAAAATAATACTACCTTAGCACCTAACAAGTAAGGATGAAAATTTTCAAGTGCAAACACAACTGCTAAAAATTCTTTTTTGGTGGTTGTATAATTTAGTTGTGCATCATTTAATGTCCTACTCGCATAATGAATTACATGGGGGTTTTTTTAATCTATCCTTTGCCCGAGCACTGCCCCTACCGCAAAGTCTGATGCGTCACACATGATCTCAAAGGGAAGAGACCATCGGGACTAGCTAAAATTGGGGCTGTGGTTAATTGTTCTTTTAACATGTTGAATGCATCTAGGCATCCTTGATAAAATAGGAATTTTGTATCTTTAGCTAACAGATTGTATAGGGGTTTGCAAATTTTTGAAAAATCTTTGATGAATCGTCTATAGAAACCTGCATGTCCAAAAAACTTCTGACACCCTTAACTGAAGTTAAAGGACGCAACTTTAAAATTACTTCTACTTTAGCCTTATCCACTTCAATTCCTTTATTTGACACTATGTGTCCTAAAACAATTTCGTGTTTTACCATGAAGTGAATTTTCTCCCAACTTAGGGTCAAATTGGTCTCACAACATCGTTTGAGAACCGATGTAAGATTTTCTAGGCAATTGTCAAATGATTTTCCAAACACTAAAAAATCTTCCATAAACACTTCTACACATAGATCGGAAAATATCGAGATCATGCATCTCTAAAAGGTGGCAGGGGCATTACATAATCCAAAGGGCATCCTTCGATACGCAAATGTACCAAAATGGCACGTGAAAGTTGTCTTTTCTTGATCCTCAAGTGCATTAGGAATTTGATTATATCCTAAGAAACCATCAAGAAAAAAGTAATATTCATGGCATGCTAATCTTTCTAAGATTTGGTTAATAAAAGGTAAAGGAAAATGATCTTTCCTTGTGATCGCATTCAACTTCCGCAAGTCAATCCACATTCTATAGCCTCTAATTGTTCTCATAGAGATTAATTCATCTTTTTCATTTTTTACAACTATAATTACTGATTTCTTAGGAACTATTTGGACTGGACTTACCCATTTACTATCTAAGATGGGGTAGATGATACCCGCATCTAGAAGTTTTAAAACTTCTTTCCTAATTACTTCTTCCATGTGTGGTTTAAGTCTTCGTTGGTGTTCTCTCGAAGGTTTAGATCCTTCTTCTAAATGTATCTTGTGCATGCACATGGATGGGCTTATTCCTTTCAAATCTGATAGAGTTCATCCTATAGCTTCTCTATGTGTCCATAAAACCTTTAATAAACTTGCCTCTTGCTTTTTTGTTAGGTCAGATGAAATAATGACATGCAAAGTTTCGCCTTCCCCAAGAAATGTATATTTCAAATAGGATGGTAGGGGTTTTAATTCCAGTTCTAGAGGAGTTATGATGGACGGAAATAGCTTAGGGTTTTTAATTCGCACTTCTTCGAGAGGAGTATCCTTAGGAAGGCCCTCATTTGATTCATTCAAACTTTCTACTATATCTTTAACTTCTTCATTTTCATTATCAATTTCTCCATTTATTAATTGTTCTAGTTTATCTTCTTTATGATCTGTGACAAGACTTTGAGATGCTAAGGTGTCTATTTCATCTATTGAAAAACGTTCATGTCACTGGGTCTATTCATGGCATCAAAAACTGAAATTTCTATTGTTTGATCTATTACTGACATAGCTTATCATTCTTCACATTAATGACTGTGTTGGCTGTGGCCATGAAAGGTCATCCTAACAGAATAGGAACTTCATTATTGGTGCATAATTTTCTCTCCATCTCCAAAACCATAAAGTCAACAGGTATGATTAATTTATCAACTTGTACTAAAATATCTTCAACTATTCCTAAGGGATGTTTGACCGAACTGTCAGCCAATTGCAAGGACATAGTTGTAGGTTTTAATTCTCCTAGACCTAATTGCTTATAAATTGAGTACGACATTAAATTAATACTAGCACCTAGATCTAGCATGGCTCTCATCTTTTTCTTACTACCCATAGAAATTTGGATTTTAAAACTACTAGGGTCTTTCAACTTATGTGGAAGTTCTAGTTGTAATATTGCACTCACATTTTCTGACACAATTATCTTTTCATTCTTTTTAAACTTGTGTTTCTTAGTGTGAAGATCTTTGAAAAACTTTGCATATGATGGAATGTTTTTGATGACATTTAGTAAGGGAAGATTTATATTATCTTTTGAAAGCATATTATAAATTTCCGAAAATTGTTTGTACATCTTATTTTTCATTAATCTCCTTGGGAATGGTATGGGAGGAACATATTGTAGAGGTTCAATGTAACGTTCTTCAAGAGGTTCTGCCTTTTTTTGTGTTGTACCTTCATCACGTGTGGATTTACTAGTATCATGATTGAGTTCGATAGGAATATTAGGGGGAGCAGGTACACTTACCTCTTCAACGATCACCTTACCACTACGCAAAGTAGTGATATATTTTGCTTGTTCATTCTGACTAAGGAACTTCCCTTCTTCTCTACCTTTTAGAATTTTCACTTCATTTGCCAATTGTCTTATTTGTTTCATAACTTTCTTCATGCATACATCCATTATAGTCTGTTGTTCCAAGCATTGTTGTACATTTTGAGAGGTCCTTCGATTTGAAGTTGTCCTTGCTATGGTAGTTGCTGTGGATGTTGTTGAAGTTGCAATGGTTTGTTTCCTCCCCATGAAAAGTTTGGATGATTCCTCCAACCAAGATTGTACGTGTTGGAGTACGGATCATTCCTTGGCCTTTTATGGTATGAGTTCATAAGTCTTTTTATTCTGGCATTAGCAGCAGCTAAGTCCGAATATCCATTATAATTATCTTGTATTTCATATAAGTTCTTTGATTTTCCCCTAATACTTTCTGTTGTGAATTAGCCCCTAAAATTTCAAATAATTCTTCTACTTGTGTTGGTGTTCTTCCTCTTATCGAGCCACCAGTTGCACTATCAACCATAATCTAAAGGTGTGGGGGAAGTTAATCATAAAATTGCATGACTAAAATAGGCTTTGGAAAGCTATGTTACGGGCAAGCAATTTGTAAATTCTTAAACCTATCCCAAGCTTCATGAAATGACTCTCCTTGTTCTAGTTGAAAGGCCATGATTTGTTTTCTATACTCGAATAAAGATGCATGTTGATAAAATTTAGTTATAAATAAATCATAAAGTTGAGTCCAAGTATGGACACTTCTGGGAGCTAAGTTCATGTACCACCTTTTAGCTGCATCTTTCAATGCACACTGAAAGTAGCATATTTTCAATTGGTCCTTGGCCAGACCTCCTAACGGCAAATTTTGGGTCATGTGAGAGTACTCACGTACAAAGGAAACATGATTTTCTGTCGGCATACCATGAAAGGTAGGCAACATATTATAAAAATGTCCTTTTAATTCAAAGCTTCTAACTACATCAGGAAGTACTAGACAAGATGGTGAAGCATCTAACATGGGACAAGCATAATCTCCTACAGGTGGTGGATTAACAGGATAATCACCTCGGGCATCTTCCATATTTATTGGTTCTTGATTAACATGATCTCTTACAGGTGGTGGATTAACAGGATAATCAGGGTTCCCTTGGTTTCTACCCAACTTATTGATATTCTGATTTAATTCCGCTAGTGTAGGATTCAAAGATCTTCGGCCGTGCATGCAATGCACACAAAAGATTACTAATTAAAGGCAAAACCCTCCATTTGGCCACCCAACTTTTCATAAACTTGCAAGGCGGCCACCGAAAGTTTAAAACATGCGATGAGGCCACTGTACATCAGTTAGGATGCAAGAGAGCCCATTTTTTGGACGGCCGTTAAATTTGGTCGTTAAATTATGTCATTACCTATTTTGCCCCTGTAACTACTAAACCTTTATGTGAACTTAGAAACAAAAGGGTGGAAATAAAAAAAAGGGTTATATATCAATAATGGAGATTTTTAGAAACCAGGAGCTCTTCGATTTTTCCAACCCCAGCTTTCTCCTCACCGGATCCAGCTTCGAGTCTGGCCTAAAGCAATCTGCCAGCCACCGTTTTTGTCTTGCCCAGATCTGGTACAGCAACCCCATCACCGGCCTCCTGTAATTTTGAGCTCCTGTGCCATCTTCGACAAAGCAAACCCCTCTCAGTCTCTCCCCCCAGTTCGTTCGGGCTTCACCATCTTCTTCTTTATTGCTGTCGGCCTTTTTTCTGGCAGGCGGCGCTGGAGCAGGGGCCGACAACTTATCCTCGTCAGTGGAGATGGAGCAGGGGCGAAGCTTTACCGGCTCTGCTAGGCTGGAGATGGCAAAGCAGAGTGGGGGTTGGTGCCGGAGGTAGCCAAGCTAGTGGAGATGGAGAAAGAAGCCGGCGCTTTGTTGGAAGCGCGAATGGACCAAATATACAATTGTTGGAAATTGAGAAGAGAAATCGAGGATGAGAAAGAAAATCGGGGCTCACTTCACCGATGATGGATGGAAGAGGAGGGGTTTGGCCGAATCTGTGGGTGATAGAGAGAAAGATGGACCGGATCTGAAGGTTGGAACAATTGTGGGTAGAGATGGAAAAGAAAACAAAGTGGAGGAGATAAAATTGATAGGAAGAAGCCAATTGGATTGGAATTCTGGTGATGTGCTGTGGAAAGATTTAGAGATGGAGATGTCAGGCGATTTGGCCGGATTCAACGTTATATAGAGATGGTGGGTGATGGCGATGGCAACGGAGAAGAAATCAAAGCTGGAAAGAGAGAGAGATAAAAGAGGGAATGGATGGCGATTATGAGTGGTGGATGGGAGATGGCAGTGTTTGCCAGTTGTGGAAAATGGCTGCTGGGTAGATTTAGGGAGATGTCTGGAAGATGGAGGGAGTTTGAATTGGAAGAGAGAAAATGAGTGATAGTTAGGGGCAAAATAGATAATTCATATAATTTAATGAATGAATCTAACGTCCATCCAAAAAATGGGCTCGCTTGCAGCATAACTAATGTACAGTGGCCTCATTGCAAGTTTTAAACTTATAGTGGCCGCCTTGTAAGTTTTTGAAAAGTTGGGTGGCCAAATGAGGGGTTTTTCCCTAATTAAAAGAAAACTTGTTTTTGTGATATTTTTTATTTAAAACTAAACGTTACCTAATTAACTAACTAAAAGCTAATCTTGTCCCCGGCAACAGCGCCAAAAACTTGATGTTCTCTTCAACTACGTGAAGTGTTTTATTTATTTAACCTCGCAAGTGTACGAATCAATATAAAATATAGTGATTAGGAAGCAAGGGTCGAACCACAAAGAAAAGAGCAATTAAGGAAAGAAAATAGGTAACAATTATAACTAAGGGTTTTTTTTATCAATTATAATTAATTTAACTAAACTAATTAATTCTAACAGTAATCTATTAATCTGAAGCTACAATGTAGTAGTAGCATGCAAAAACAGTTAAAGAAGATCTTATTATGGAGAGGGAATCTAGGATTTAGGATTCACTTGTATCTACTCTAATGCTCTTTTATCTAATGTATCAATCAATATATCTTGGGTTCGTTCACGAAGGAAAAGAGTGGTACGCTATGGTTCATGATTTGCAGTCTTAGTGTCACTAAGTTGAATTATAGTTCAGTCTCCATCCAATAATTCAACCGATGATATACCTGAAGCTCAAGAACATATTAACATAAATCTAACTTATCATTCTCATGCATCGATAGGTTTAATTTATCACATAGGTGGGCTAATATACGAAAAATGCACACGATATCGATCTTGCAGTTATCCAAACCCTTATGTCTTTAAGCTATTGTGACGCCATTAATTAGGAAAAAAACCAAATAGCAAAGAGATTGATAAACTCTACGATCAACAAGACTTGATCAAATAGTAAATTAATATAGGGCAAAAAATTTGATACAAGTTACCTCCACCTCCTAGATATGAGCGGTTAGTTCATCCTCAACGACGAACTAATCGGATGGATGAAAGAATACATGAACGATCTCTAAAAACTATGATTACAAACTAATAAAAATTGTATCCTAATGCTACTTTTCGGACCTGGAGCTTAGGGCTACAAGGTTTGTATTTATACTAGAAGTTATAGGGTAAGAAATATAATTGGACTGAAATTCATGTTTTTTCTAAGTCGTCTACCTTGCGGTCGTTAGGTCCTTGAGTCTTGCGGCCGCAAGGTGTTCAATTCCTCCGAGGTGTCATTCTGGGAACCTTGCGGGGGCAAGGTCTTAGGGGCTCGCGACCACAAGGTCTTTTGATATTGTGATCCTTCTTCTTTTCTGACTTTGTACTTTGCACCCTTCTTCAATTCTTCACATAAAACCTTCAAGAATTCCAAAAATTCATCCAAAACCCTGAAACACACAATTAAGTTCCAAAACACATATTAGTAGCCAAAAGCCTTGTGGAATTGCTATTTCTAAGTTGAATAAGTACCTCATAGATGCGTATAAAACACATCTATCAATAACTTGACCTGATCAAGGAATGGAAAGGAAATGGTGGTGTCTTTATAGTAATAGAGTACTCAAATTTTAGCAGATATAAAAAGAGGGAGGGCGCAAGATATCGGCAAGAACGAGGTTGTCTGGGTCTGGCTACCGCAATCACCATATTGCCAATTGTTGAAGTGCTTAATTTCTAATATTACATTTCAATCCACCATTTGACCTTTGGACAGGATCATCCGCCCCGCCCCATAATCCAAGGTGGGTTAGGTTGGACCAATATCTTCCTAGTCTGCCATTTTCGTAGGTTAGTCCGCCTCGCCCTGCCAATTGGCGGGGTCTACCATTTTGCGGGTTGGTCCGCCCCATTGGTCCGTTTTGACAGCTCTACATACAAGGCTTTTCTAAGCTTGTAGACATGGTCCTTCTTCTTTTTGTCAAGAAACCCAGGGGGTTTTTGAACATATACTTGTTTCTGAAGGTCACCATTTAGAAATGCACTTTTCACATCTGTTTGATAGACTTTGAAGTCCTTGAAGGTCGCATAAGCGAAGAATAATCTGATAGCTTATATCCTTGCAACAGGAGCAAATGTTTGATCATAATCAATGCCATCCTCTTGTCTATAGCATTGGGCTACCAACCTTGCTTTGTTTCTGGTCACATTTCTATCGTCATCAAACTTGTTGCTAAAGACCCATTTAGTTCCAATTACTTGTTGATTTGATGGTCTTGGAACAAGCTGCCAAACTTGACATCTCTCAAACTGATTGAGTTTTTCTTCCATGGCCTCAATCCATTAAGGATCTTCTAGATCTTCATCAATGGAGGAGACAAAGACATGTGAGTCAAGAGTTTCATTTCTTGAGCTGCTTCTTGTCCTTAGTCCTGCAAAGGGATCACCAATGATGCTTGTAACTAGATGGTGTCTAGCTTCTCTGATTTCCCTAGGAAGATCTGGAAGAGATTCACTGTTTGAAGTGATAGGAGAAAGGTTGTCGGTTGGTTAAGGTAAAGGTGATGGAGTGCCTCTCAACTAACTGATGATTGTTAGTAGTTTGGAGATCAGTAGGATATGTGTCAGGTGAGGTAGGTTTTGTAAAATGATTAAGATTGTCAATTGAATGAGTTTCATCAGTCGGCTGGTGTTCATTCTGGATTTCTGAGTTATTATCTGGAAGAGTAGAGGATAAGGGATTATTTTGGGTTGAGCTAACATTGGTTCATGTCTCAAAAATCTCAAAATTGTCAGTAACATCATGAGTCTCAACAGACTCAAGTAAACATAATTTATCAAAAGTAACATGCATATTTTCAACAATTATTTGGGTTTTTCTATTATAAACTCTATAAGTTCTACTATGTTTAGGATAACCAACAAAAATACCTTCATCAGCTTTCTCATCAAATTAACGTCTGTGGTCACTACCATTGTAGTGAATGTAGCATTTGCACCCAAAATTTTTAAAGTAGTCAATGTTGGGTGTTCTTCCTCTCCAAAGTTCATTTGGAGTCATTTCATGGAACTTGTTGATGAGAGATCTGTTTTGAGTGAAGCAAGCTGTGTTGGTAGTTTCTACCCAAAATTACTTTGGTAGCTTTGTTTCAGCTAACATTGTTTTACCTGCTTCAATCAATGTCTTGTTCCTCCTTTCAGCAACACCATTCTAGTATTCTACTGGGGTGTTCTGACTGCTGAAAAGTGTGATCAATGTCATGATTATCACAATATGTGTCCATTCCAAGATGTTTGAATTTTGTGTCATTGTCTGATCTTACACTTGTGATTTCACATTCTTTTTAAGCTTGAAGATTTATAAGCAAGACAACGAGATACCATAAGTTTCATCCTTGGATTACATCATTTCAACTCATGTATACCTTGAGTAGTCATCAACAACAACCAGGGTATATCTGCTTCCACATAAGCTTGCAGTAGAAATAGGACCATATAAATCCTTATGCAGTAATTCAAGAATTTTTTTGGTTGAAAGACATGGTTTGGGTTTAAAAGATGCTTTTGTTATTTTTCCTAAAGCACATGTTTTACATTTCTTGTCAGCACGAAAACTAACTGATGGCATACTATTCACTAAAACTCCTTTTGAAAGTTTTGAAAGATATTTAAAATTCAAATGTGAGTCTTTGAAACAACATTTGCTACTAAACAAATTTGAGTACTATTATTTAAAGAAAGTAAATCAATAGTAAAAACATTTCTTTTTCTTGTTCCAGTAAGTAAAACTTCATTTGTGATGCTATTTTTGATAAAGCAATGAGTAGTAGAGAAAGTACAGTTCATACATTTATCTCAAAATTGTGAAATACTCAAGATATTGTGTTTCAAACCTTGCACCAAGGAAACATTGTCAATTTTTATAGATCCTCTAATAATGGATCCATAACCTATTGTTTTTCCTTTTGAGTTATCTCCAAAGATGAATGAGGGTCCTTTGGCTGTAATAATGTCAGTAAGTAGTTCGGCTGACCCAGTCATGTTGTCCAAAGCATCCACTGTCTAATATCCATACAATAGTTGATTGATCATCCGTCATTAAGCACACCTAAAATATGAATATTAAAATCATGGTACCCTTTATAGCTTTGGGTCAAAAGGGTTAGCTTTCTTTGGTCGCCAAACTTGCCTTAACTTAGGAAGTTTGACTTTGTCAATAGGTTTAAATCTAAACAAACATTCATGAGACTGATGACCAAAAGTAGAGCAAACTTTGCATTTGTGATAACCAGTTTTATCAGTCATTTGGGGTGAATACTCAGATGCAAACTATGCAGCCTACAAAGTTAGCAGAAGAGGCACCAGTGGGACTTGTCAATTTCTTGGAAATAGACTTGTCTCTTGGTCATGCAAAAAGCAAGGATCAGTTGCAAACTCAACCACAGAGGCAGAATACATTATCATAACGTGTTTTATTGTTATAATGCTCTATAGCAGTCCATTATACCATTTCAGCATTAGGCGTAAGTATTTTGATGCTATAATGGTTAAAAGTAGTGTATTATACCATTTCACCATTAGGTGTAACACAATTTCATTTAAAATGGTCCATAGTAGTCCATTATACCATTTCGTCATTAGGCGTAATGTAATTTGATACTATAATGATCCATAGTAGTCCATTAAATCATTTCACCATTAATCGTAACGTTTTTTGATGTTATAATGCTCTATAGTAGTCCATTATACCATTCTGGCATTAGGCGTAAGTATTTTGATGCTATAATGGTTAAAAGTAGTGTATTATACCATTTTGACATTAGGCGTAATGCATTTTAATGTAAAATGGTCCATAGTAGTCCATAATACCATTTCACCATTAGGCGTAACGTAATTTGATGTTATAATGATCCATAGTAGTCCATTATACAATTTCTCCATTAATCGTAATGTGTTTTGATGTTATAATCTATAGTAGTCCATTAGGACACAAAGGAGGATTTGTTTTCTCTCTCTAGTATTTTATCTCTCTAGAATTCTTTCCTCAGTTTTTCGTTTTGCCTAACCCTAATTAGGGTTTTGCCTATGCCGCCAGATGGCTTGGAGGCCCAGCCTCCGATTATCCCTGCCACAGCAACGCCGCAGCCAACTTCTACATCTCCACCTATCACGATGCCTAAAACATACGCATCAACGGTAGCTCAACCGAAGGCTTTTGTTGGCAATAATGTTCCTCTTTCGCATGCGATTCCTTTGGCCCCTAGACAAACCACAAACTTTCAAGGCGAACCTGGCTGCTTATTCACGCCTCTAGAACTGGAGGCTGCTGAGAAACAGCTCGCCAACACGATTGTCCTCAAGTTTTCGGCTGGTAGACCCTCAGTTTATGCTATCCAGGAGGAAATAACACGCTCATGGAATCTCAAGGAGGCTTTTGTGGTAGGACTTTTGGATCCCAGACATGTCATGGTTCGTTTATCTTCGGCTGAAGATCTTGTTCTTGCTCTCTCCAAGGAATCTCACATGATCCAGTCTAATATGTATCGCTCTTTCCGTTGGTGTCCGGATTTTGCTTTTCAGGAGGATAACACTAAGGTTGCGGTGTGGGTTCGATTGCACCAATTACCATTGACGTATTTTTATCCCTCTATTTTACAGTGTATTGGGAATTCATTGGGACGTTTTTTAAGGGCAGATGAGAAGACCCTTGCCCTCACCCGACTAGCTTTTGCTCGCATATGTGTTGAACTTGATGTAGCTGAAACATTACCTTCTCAAGGATGCGTAATGGAAGAGGTTCCGATAAGCAATAATTTTGCATCTGTCAATCCAAGGAATGTTGTTGATAGGTCTACGGTAAAGGAGAGTGTTCATCTTTTTAATACTTTTTCTAGCCTTGTTGATCTTTCGGAGGATATTCAGAATGATAATGAAGTTCAAGTCTTGCAACACAAGGTAAATGGGGTTCCAAACGATGGTCCGCTTGATGATCCTCATTCTCGTAATGGGCCGGGTGACATTTCAGAGGTTGATAGAGGCTTGCAGAATAAGTTAGATGGGGATAGAAACACAGCTTCGATTAATGAGAATAATTCTCTTAATGGTTTGAAAGCTAATATTGATGGAGGTAAGGTTAAGTTTAATAAGGAAGCTGGTTTGTATAAAGCTTTTTCCTTTTCAGATTTTGATGCTTTGGTAAATGATAGGGGTTTGGATACCCACAAATCTATGGCTTCAGTTGATCATAAAGTTCGAATCAAGCTTACTAGATCAACTTTTTTTGATGATCTGAAGGATTTTCCTAGATCGGCTTCTTCCATTAAAGCCTTTCAACAACAATGTCGGGATCAAGTTAAGGCTAGGCAGAAGCCTAAATCTAAAACTTCTAAGGCAAAGAAGCGTAACACAAGGGCTAATGCTAAGGCCCAGGTAACCACTTTTTAATCTGTTTTTATGACGATTCTTCTATGGAATATGCGCGGGGTTGGCAATAAGAAAACCATTTCTTACTTGCAAAAATTAATCTCTCAGCATAAACCTTTTTTGGTTGTTATTCTTGAGCCCAAGATTGCTGGATATCGTCTTGGTAAAATAGCTAGGAAGCTTCATTTTCATAATAGCATGCATTATGAACCTAATAATACACATATATGGCTTCTTTGGGACAACACTATTCAGGTTGATTACCTTGGTGCTACTACTCAACAAGTTTCAGTTCGGATTACGGGATCCAATAATTTGTCTATAGTGGCTTCTTTTGTTTATGCGAAGTGAACGAGAGGGGAACGTCAAATGCTTTGGCATGATTTGGTAAACTTTTCTAACAGCATCAATTCTCCTTGGTTCATAGGAGGCGATTTTAATACTATCTCTTCTTCGGCAGAAAAGCTAGGGGGTTCAGGTTTTGATTATGGTAGTATGGAGGATTTTAATAACCTTATGCTTGCAGCAAGAGTGACGGATGTTGGCTATGAAGGTTCAGTTTACACATGGTGCAATGATCATCACGGTCATGGCAGAATCTGGGAGCGTTTGGACCGTGTTCTTAGTAATGGTTTGTACAAGGCCTCCTTTCCTCCCTTACGGGTTACCCACCTGGGTAGAATTAAATCAGACCACTCTCCTCTTTTACTTGATTTCCAGCTCATTTCAAAACCTAAAGGTGTTTTTCGGTTTCAACGTATGTCGACTGATCATCCTGATTTCTCTAATTTTGTTCAGTCAATTTGGAATAGAGATTGTTCTGGTACGGCTATGGATATTCTTCACAGAAAGCTGGGCATGCTTCGTAAGGCTCTTAAGGACTGGAATTGGTCAGTTTTTGGGCACATACAGAAGAAAATTGCAGCCTATCAAGATGACATTTTACGTCTGGACTTTCAGCTCCATTAAGGTTGGGATGAGATTACGGCTGATTTGTTGGACCGCACTCGAAAAGATCTTGAGCAGGTTATCAAATGGGATGAAGAAATGGTTCAGCAGAAGGCTCACGTTAATTGGTTAAGTGACGGGGAACGTAATACGGCTTTTTTCCATGCCACACTTCGTGATAGAGCAGCATGGAATACAATTCGTATTAAATCACAAGATGGTTCTTGGGTCTCGGATGATCTTACTTTGGGTAGTATGGCTGTGAATCATTATGCTAATTTGTTCTCAACATCTAACCCAAGCCTGGAAGAGGAGTTATTTTCTTCAGTCCCGACTTTGGTAGAGGAGGATGATAATAACGCTTTGGCTGTTATTCCATCGATAGCAGAAATTTGGGAGGCTGGGAAAGGGCTTAATGCGAATAGTGCTCCAGGTCCTGACGGTTTCACATGGCATTTTTTTCAGGCATGCTGGAACATTATTAAGGCGGATGTTGTTGCAGCGGTTCAAGATTTCTTCCATGGTACAATTCTTCATCGTGGCATATCTTCCAATGTTTTGGTTCTTATCCCTAAAATTTCCAATCCTAGCACTTTCAGTGATCTCCGCCCTATCAGCCTATGCAATTTCACATGCAAGATTATTTCTAAGACAATGGCCAACAGGATGGTGGGAATTCTTCCAAAAATCATTTCTTTGGAACAATCTGGCTTTGTCAAGGGTCGTACTATTAAGGAGAATATAGCTTTGGCTCATGAACTCATTAATAAAATCAACAGTAGAGTTTTCAGTGGGAATGTTGCTTTTGAATTAGACATGTCGAAGGCTTATGACAGAATGGAGTGGCCTTTTATTTTAAAAACCCTGCAGACCTTTAGTTTTAATTCTCAGGTGTGCATTTTATTTGAGCACCTTCTTAGTAATATTTGGTATTCTGTGCGGATTAATGGCTCAAATCACGGCTTTTTCAATTCCTCGCGCGGTGTTCGTCAGGGGGATCCTTTGTCTCCTCTCTTGTTTATCATAGCTCAAGATATTCTTTCGCGTGCTATTAAAAGAGATTTCGAGACGGGGTTGATTGAGCCTTATAGACATGGTCGAGGGAATATGATCATTTCTCATCTCCTCTATGCCGACGACATGATTATTTTCAGTAATGCGGGGAAGAAGTCTATTCTTTCTCTTAAGAATATCCTTTCTCAATATGAAAGATCTTCAGGTCAGTTAATTAATCTTCAGAAGAGTGGCTTCTACACCTCCTCTCATTGTTCCCGTCGTAAGGCTCAATGTATTGCAAATTGGACTGGTTGTGTGCAACGTCTTCTCCCGATGACTTATCTTGGGCTCCTTCTTTTTCAAGGTCGTGTCAAACGACATTATTTTGAGCATCTGGAAAATAGAATTAGAAGGAAAATAGATGGTTACAAATCTCATCTCCTCTCCTTTGGGGGAAAAATAGTGCTGATTAAATCGATTCTTAGCAGTATCCCCGTTTATGCGTTTGCGGCTCTCAAAGTCTCTACGAGTGTCCTTCGTCGTATTGAGTCAGCCATGGCTAATTTTTTATGGGGTTAAGGGAACAGCCATCGAATTCATTGGGTATCCTGGTCTAAAATGTGTAAGCCGTTGGATGAGGGTGGTTTGGGTTTTCGATCTTTGGTGCAGATTCGTGACTCTCTTCATGCTAAGTTGGCTTGGAGTGCTCTTCAAGGGCATAGCTTATGGGCTCAGTTCATTACAGCTAAGTACAGGAGTGTTAATGGTTTTATGGCTCCTAGGGCTGCGTCTCATGTCTGGAGGGATGTTCATGCTCATATTAAGCCTCTCATGCAACATAGCAGATGGATCCTTGGTAGAGGTGATGTCTCGTTTTGGAATGACAATTGGGTTGGTGTTAGGTTGGAGGGTCCTCAACCTATTGATATTAATCTGATAGTGAAACAGGCCTTTGTTAATCTGGATACTTTCCTGCCCAGCATTCCTACTCAATACCGAGGTTTTATTCAGAAGGTTCATTTGGCAGACAATGTGAAAGATAGTCTAATGTTCTGTGAGACCTCTTCTGGTCAATTTGACACCAAGGCTTATTGGAATCTCTTCCGTCCTCATTACCCTATTCTTTATTGGGCCAGAAGGATTTGGCAACCATGGATTCCCACAAAAATTAGTGCTTTCGACTGGAAACTCATGCATGGTGCTCTCCCGGTAGATTTGCGCTTACAGTCTCGGCAAGTTCCTATAGTCTCCCGCTGTGTTTGCTGCCATAGTGCTCCAGATCGAGAGTCTATTGATCACCTCTTTGTGCATTCAGAGGTGGCTCGTGATTTATGGCGTCGTCTGGCTCAGTCTTTCAACAAGATCGATAGTTATTCTAATGTTACTCATTTATTCAGAATTTGGATAGAGGGAGTCTCAGTTCATAATCAAGTTGGAGCAGTTCAAATTGATATTTTGTTGTATGGTTGTTGGTTCTTATGGAAGGCTCAATGTTTTGCCATCTTTGAATCTGTTCCTATGGCTGGAGATGCTATCTTCAAGCAAGTTTTGAATGGTTTAAAGGATGTTCTTTGGCTTTTCCGTCCGAAATCTCCCACCTCAGGAATGGGTTTTCTTAGTTTGCAAGCCTTCAACTTGCCAATTAAGAAGGTCATTATGTTTAAAGGGGCTTGGATTCGTTGGCATCCTCCAGAGGCTAATTTTGTAAAGCTTAACACTGATGGCTCTTCGCTTAACGTCATTGCTACTGGTGGGGGTGTTATTAGAGATTCGAATGGGTTCTTCATCTATGGTTTTTCTCGATATTATGGTTCAGGAACCAACACTGGAGCAGAATTTCAGGCTCTTCGTGATGGCTTAGTTTTGTGTCGTGTTTTGAACTATGATCGGGTGGTGGTGGAAGTGGACTCCTTAGTGGTAGCCTCATCTATTAAGGGTTCTCATGGTTGTCCTTGGCAATTTACTTATGATCTTCGAAAATGTTTGGATCTTCTGGGTAACAACAGTCTCCATCATGTGTTCAGGGAAGGGAACTCCGTGGCTGATCGGCTTGCGACTGTTGCTCACAATATGCAATGTGATAAGGATTTTTCAGTGGTTTCTCAACTCCCGGGGGAGGTTCGTCGTGCTCTTCAGCAAGATGCTGTTGGTTTATTTTCTTTTCGCAGACTTTAGTTTTCCTTGTATTTCCTTTCTTTCGAGGTAAGGCCCCTTTGTCCCCCCTTGATTGGGTAAGGCTGGTTGTCCTCCTCTAGTTTGTTTTTTTTCCTATTATCAATAAAATTCCTACAGGGTACCGTCCCTGTTTCCACAAAAAAAAAAAAAAGTAGTCCATTATACCATTCCGACATTAGGCGTAAGTATTTTGATGCTATAATGGTTAAAAGTAGTGTATTATACCATTTCGTCATTAGGCATAACGTATTTTCATGTATAATGGTCCATAGTAGTCCATTATACAATTATGCCATTAGGCGTACCGTAATTTGATGCTATAATGATCCATAGTAGTCCATTATATAATTTCGCAATTAATCGTAATGTTTTTTGATGTTATAATGCTCTATAGTAGTCCATTATACCATTTCGACATTAAGCGTAAGTATTTTGATGCTATAATGGTTAAAAGTAGTGTATTATATGATTTTTCCATTAGGAGTAACGTATTTTCATGTATAACGGTCCATTGTAGTCCATTATATCATTTCGCCATTAGGTATAACGTAATTTGATGCTATAATTATCCATAGTAGTCCATTATATCATTACGCCATTAATTGTAACGTTTTTTGATATGATAATGCTCCATAGTAGTCCATTATACCATTTCGGTATTAGGCGTAAGTATTTTGAGGCTATAATTGTTAATAGTGGTGTATTATACCATTTCACCATTAGGCATTACGTAATTTGATGCTATAATGGTCCATAGTAGTCGATTATACGATTTCACCATTAATCGTAACGTTTTTTGATGTTATAATCGTCTATCGTAGTCCATTATACCATTTTGCCATTAGGCGTAATGTAATTTGATGCTATTATGATCCATAGTTGTCCATTCGACCATTTCGCCATTAATCGTAACGTTTTTTGATGTTATAATGCTCTATAGTAGTCCATTATACCATTTTGGCATTAGGCGTAAGTATTTTGATGTTATAATGGTTAAAAGTAGTGTATTATACCATTTCGCCATTAGGCATAACGTAGTCTCACGTAAAATGGTCCATAGTAGTCCATTATACCAATTCGCCATTAGGCGTAACGTAATTTGATACTATAATGATCCATAGTCATCCATTATTCTATTTCGCCATTAATCGTAACGTTTTTTGATGTTATAATGCTCTATAGTGGTCCATTATACCATTCCGGCATTTGGCGAAAGTATTTTGATGCTATATTGGTTAAAAGTGGTGTATTATACCATTTTGCCATTAGACGTAACGTATTTTCATGTATAATGGTACATAGTAGTCCATTATACCATTTCGCCATTAGGCGCACCGTCATTTGATGCTATAATGATCCATAGTAGTCCATTATACCATTTCGCCATTAATCGTAACGTTTTTGATGTTATAATGCTCTATAGTAATCCATTATACCATTTCGGCATTAGGCGTAAGTATTTTGGTGCTATAATGGTTTAAAGTAGTGTATTATACCATTTCACCATTAGGCGTAACGTATTCTCTTGTAAAATGGTCCCTAGTAGTCCATTATACCATTTTGCCATCAGGCGTAACGTAATTTGATGCTATAATGATCCATAGTAGTCCATTATACTATTCTGCCATTAATTGTAACGTTTTTTTATGTTATAATACCCTATAGTAGTCCATTATACCATTTCGGCATTAGGCGTAAGTATTTTGATGCTATAATGGTTAAAAGTAGTGTATAATACAATTTCGCCATTAGGCGTAACGTATTTTTATGTATAATGGTCCATAGTAGTCCATTATACCATTTCGTCATTAGGCGTACCGTAATTTGATGCTATATTGATCCATAGTAGTCCATTATACCATTTCACCATTAGTCGTAACGTTTTTTTTATGTTATAACGTTCTATAGTAGTCCATATACAATTTCGGTATTAGGCGTAAGTATTTTGATGTTATAATGGTTAAAAGTAGTGTATTATACTATTTCGCCATTAGGCGTAACGTATTTTCTTGTATAATGGTCCATAATAGTCCATTGTACCATTTCGCTATTAGGCCTACCGTAATTTGATGCTATAATGATCCATAGTAGTCTATTATACCATTTCACCATTAATCGTAATGTGTTTTGTTGTTATAATGCTTTATAGCAGTCCATTATACCATTTTGGCATTAGGCGTAAGTATTTCGATGCAATATTGGTTAAAAGTAGTGTATTAAATACCATTTCGCCATTAGATATAACACATTTTCATATAAAATGGTTCATAGTAGTCCATTATACCATTTCGCCATTAGGCGTACCGTAATTTGATGCTATAATGATCCATAGTAGTCCATTATAGCATTTCGCCATTAATCGTAACCTTTTTTGATATTATAATGTTCTTTAGTAGTCCATTATACTATTTCGGCATTAGGCGTATGTATTTTGATGCTATAATGGTTAAAATTAGTGTATTATACCATTTCGCCATTAGGCGTAACGTATTTTCATGTATAATGGTCCATAGTAAGTCCATTATACCATTTCGTCATTAGGCGTACCGTAATTTAATGTTATAATGATCCATAGTAGTCCATTATACCATTTCGCCATTAATCGTAACGTGTTTTATTGTTATAATGCTCTATAGTAGTCCATTATACCATTTCGACATTAGGGGTAAGTATGTTGATGCTATAATGGTTAAAAGTAGTGTATTATACAATTTCGCCATTAGGCATAACGCATTTTCATGTAAAATGGTCCATAGTAGTCCATTATACCATTTCGCCATTAGGCGTAACGTAATTTGATGCTATAATGATCCATAGTAGTCCATTATATCATTTCGTAATTAATCATAACGTTTTTTGATGTTATAATGGTCTATAGTAGTCCATTATACCATTCCGACATTAGGCGTAAGTATTTTGATGCAATAATGATTAAAAGTAGTGTATTTTACCATTTCGCCATTAGGCGTTACGTATTTTCTTGTATAATGGTCCATAGTAGTCCATTATACAATTTCGCCATCAGGCGTACCGTAAATTGATGCTATAATGATCTATAGTAGTCCATTATACCATTTCGTCAATAATCATAATGTTTTTTGATGTTATAATGCTCTATAGTAGTCCATTATTCCATTTCGGCATTAGGTGTTGATCGATGTATTTTATACGTCGATTTTATATGCTTCTGTGACTTGAATTAGGCTATTTCATGAGTCTTTTGAGTACTAATATATGTTTTTGGTGAGTTTTGTAAGTTTCGAGATTGATTGTTCGTGAAAATACGCGAAACTCGGGGTTTAAGTGCAAATTACAAAGAAAGAAAAATTGAAGAAAATAAAGTGTCAATCGGACACCTTGCGGACGCAAGGTGCCTCACTGCGACCGCAAGGTAGGCGATATGGTCCCTCAAGCCGCAATCGAAGAGCCAAGAAGCACAGCCAAGAGCACACCTTGCGGACGACCAAGGTATCCAAAGCACCTGCGACCGCAAGGTAGGCGAGAATGCGCAAATTCGGGTTTTCACACGGTCATTCGATTCAATCACAACTCCCAAGTATATATAGAAGTCGGATGCCGAGCCTAAGCATAAGGAGGGACGGTGGAAGCTCTCTTTACATAGATTTTAGGTAGTTTTAGATTGTATAACATAATTAGGTTTTGTAATTTCAAGTATTGAAGATCAAATCATGTCTTCCATCATCTTCATGTGCTGTTCATCGTCTATGATGAACTAAATCATCCCTAATCTAGGAGGTGGGAGGTAACTTGTATCGAATTTATGTTTTGATTCTTATATTTATGTCTATTCAATGCTTGTTGATTGTGTTGTTTATCAATCCCTTTATTATTTCGCTTTGAACAAATGAATGTAATCGCAAATAATAAAGGCTTAGAGGTGCGGATACTGCATGACCAAGTGCATATGTCGTACAACGGCTCACCAACACAATAAATTGGACCTATCGAAGCACGAGAGTGATAAGTTAGGACCAGGTTCTTACATGATCTAGGTGACAGATAGATCATAAATCTAGGTGACAGACTAGATTACGGTTCTGTGCTTAGGATATGGAATGGGTGAATTTTGCGGGGAGGAGGCTGAACCAATTGTTCAACAGACCATATCTATTTTTAGTGAAGCGAACCCAAGACATTGAATGACATTATTATGAATTGAACATAAAGGAGATATAAGTGAAACCCGAATCCTAGATTTCCACTCACCATAAGATCTTCATATACTGTTATTCTTGTCTAATTAGTTAACATCTATAACTAGTAAATTAGAGTAGAATTAAACATAAAAACCCCCTTAGGTTAATAATTTGCTATCTATAACCGCCTTGTTCGTGATCACTTGTCTCGTGGGTTCGACCCTTGCTTAGAGTCTATTCTATAATAGTCTTGTACACTTGCAAGGAAATAGATAAAATAAAACATCGATCAAGTTTTTGGCGCCGTTCGGGACAAGCTAGTTCACGTAGTTAGTTTGTAGGTAGCGTAGTTTTTAATTTAATTTAGTTTTTAGTTTAATTTTACGTTTTTATAAAAATAAAAATACAAAAAGATTTTATTTTATTTTGCCTTAATAGTTAGTTGTTTTTAAATTGCTTTTAATTTTTATGCAAGGTCGTAGATCTTTAAATCTGAATTGGTAGACTTAGATCAAGAGATAAATATTGTTAAAAGATACCAAAGATATTTTGAAAATCTAGTTTTCGAGCACGATAATCAAGATAATCGAATCGAGAGGATCCTCGGTTGATCCTACAATGGAAGATAATAACAATAATCGTAATCACGAAAACCTAGTTGACCCGGTCAATAGGAATCAAAGACAAGAAGAGCACGCAAGAAGAAATATGGAAGTAGTTGTAAATCAAAGAACTATTAATGATTTTAGTAGACCTTCATTAAATGTGGTAACATCATGTTTAGTATTGCCGGATCTTTGTTAGGAATTTCGAACTAAAGGACATTATTTTAATGCCATACCATCTTTTCATGGGATGCCTAATGAAGATCTGTCGGTTTCTTAAGAGAATATGAATACATGATGAGTACTTTTCCTTTAGGAGGGTTAGCGAAGATCAAATTAAAATGAAATACTTTCCAGTGCATTAAAAGAATTGGCAAAGAGATGGTTTATGAACCTAACACCGAGCAGTGTTTTTACTTGGGCACAATTATATGATTTGTTTATGAGCAAATTTTACAAACATGCATCTCTTACAGTATAGAAAACAAATCATGTCATTCCAAAATGAACCGGGTGAAACATTCCATGAGTCATGGGATAGATTTAAAAATACGCTTATTATGTGTCCTCATCATAATTTGGCTCAACATGTGTTAGTGCTTCAATTCTATCATGGTCTTTCGCCGGGTTTACAAACTATGGTTGATAGTGCGGTGGTGGTTCTATTAATAGAATGACACCGAAGCATTAGAAGAATTATTTGAGATGCTAAGTATTAATTCCCAACGAGAAAAGTGCTAGAGGTAAAAATAGGAGCCTATATCAATTGCAAGATAATTCAAATACACAAGCTCAATTTGAAAATTGGCAAATTCAAGAAGCATGTGCTCTATGTGGATTATATTCTCATGCTACTAATTTTTGTCCGTCAAGTGCTATGTATTACGAGCAGGCTAATGCTATGAATATGTACCCTCAAAGGCCAAGGAATGATCCATATTCCAATACATATAATCTGGTTGGAGGAATCATCCTAACTTTTCTTGGGGAGGAAATAAGCCTTTGCAACCTCAACAATTCCAACCTCGGCCACCACAACCTCCACGGTTGCAAAATCAAAATCAAAATCAATTGAGAATTGAAGAAGTTCCCAAGCAAGAAGTAGCAAGTAAAGGTCAAGCATCGTTGATGAAGTACATGCTTGAAGAAATCGAAAATCGAAGAAATATATCGAAAATTCAGAAGCAAATAAAAGAGAAGAAGGGAAGTTCCTAGTCAAGCGAGCAAGCTAAGTCAATCACCGTCTGCTTGAAGTGGTAAGGTGATAGGTGAAGAGGTAAGTGATTCGATCCTCCTTCTAATATGCATGCTTCGATAGAAAATTCGAAAAAGTAATAGAAAAAGAAATCGAAAAAGATAGTGTTAGTGATAAAGTGATTGATGATTTAAGTAATCAAGAGGTAGAAAAAGAAAAAGTAGAAGTAGAGTTAGAAGTTCCAAATAAGGAACAAGAAAAAGAAAAAGAAATTCAAAATAAAGACAACACGGTTGAAGTAGATAAAGAATTAGATCAAGAAGAAGAGGAACCTTATGTGGCTCCACCACCTTATGTTCCTCAATTCCGTTTCAAGAAGACTTATGAAAAACCGAATGGACAAACAATTCACGGAAATTTATAATATGTTATCCAAAGTAAATGTAAATTTACCTTTGCTTAATGTTATTAAAAATATTCCGGCATACGCAAAGTTTTTCAAAGATCTTCACTCTAAGAAACACAAGTTTGAAAACAACGAAAAGATTGTTGTTTAAAGCGTCGGTTACGTTTTACAACCGAATTACCACCTAAGTTGAAGGACCCGAGGCGGCTTTAATATTCAAGTTTCCTTGGGAGACTCTAAAAGATGAAAGCAATGCTAGATTTAGGAGCAAGTATTAACTTGATGCCTTTCTCGGTCTATAAACAATTAGGTCTAGGAGAACTAAAACCCACTAATATGCAATTACAATTAGGCGATCGCTCGGTTAAATATCCCTTGGGTATAGTGGAAGATATCCTAGTTCGGGTTGATAAATTAATCATACCGATAGACTTTGTGGTTCTTGAGATGGAAAGGAAGATATGCACTAATAATGAAGTCCCAATATTGTTAGGCGGACCATTTATGGCAGCTGCTAATACAATGATAAATGTGAAAAATGGTAAACTCACAATGTCGGTCCTAGGTGAAAGCAGTTGAAATTTACGTGTTTGATGCTATGAATAGACCTAGTGACATGAGTGCTTGTTTTCAATTGATGAGATTGAGAAATTATCCACTGAAACTTTTGAAGAAGAGCAAGATTATGAGAGAGATAGATTTATTGTCTATGATGATAGCCCTATTCCTCCCATAAAAATTGACATTGAGGAAATTGAAAGAGAAATAGAGGAAGAAGAAAGATTAGAAAAAGAAAAGCTAGAAGCTAGTAAAAGAAAGATGAAAAAGAAATAAAGGTAGAATCGAAATTAATTACGATGAGTCAAAGAAAAGAGTTGAAGAAAGTTATGAAATTAAAGAAGATGAAGTAGAGATTCTAAAATCTCTCTTTGAGAAATTGAAATTGAAGATATTAAGGAAGAAAAACAAGAAGAGAATAATGAGGCTAAAATAAAAGAAACAATTCAAGCGAGAAAATTCGAATTTATGCCTTCTATTAATTCTCCCAAAGTCGAAAATTAAAGCCATTACCATCCCACTTAAAATATGCATTTTTAGGGAAGGTAACACTTTACTGTTATTATAGCGGCCGACTTATCGAGAAAAACAAGAAGAAAGTTTGTTAAAAGTTTTATGGACACATAGAGAAGCCTAGGATGGTCTTTAGCTGACTTAAAAGGAATTAGTCCCTCTATGTGTATGCATAAAATTCATTTAGAGGAAGGTAGTAAACCTTCTAGAGAAAGACAGAGAAGACTTAACCCACACATGGAAGAAGCTGTTAGGAAAGAAGTTCTTAAGCTCTTAGATGCAGGTATAATTTACCCTATATCGGATAGTAAATGGGTTAGTCTGTCCAAGTAGTTCCTAAAAAGTCGGGGAATTCTTGTTGTCAAAAATGATAAAGATGAATTAGTCCCTACAAGGACTATTCTTGGTTATAGAATGTGTATCGATTTGCGTAAATTAAATGCGGCAACAAGGAAAGACCACTTTCCTTTGCCATTTATTGACCAAATTCTTGAAAGATTAGCGAGGCCATGAATACTATTGTTTTCTTGATGGTTTTAAAGGTATAATCGGATCCTGTTGCACTGAAGACCAAGAGAAAACAACATTTATGTCCCTTTGGTACTTTTGCCTTTAGGAGAATGCCTTTTGGGTTGTGTAATGACTACTTTTCAAAGATGCATGATTTCTATATTTTCGAGACTTAGTTGAAAGATGCGTAGAAGTTTTCATGGATGATTTTTCGGTTTTCGGAAATTCTTTTGATCCTTGTTTAGAAAACCTTACATACGTCACGAAAGATCTTTGCGAAACTAATTTAACGTTAAGTTGGGAGAAAAGTCACTTCATGGTAAAACATGGAATTGTCTTAGGGCATGTTGTTTCAAATAAAGGAATTGAAGTTGACAAAGCTAAAATTGAAGTTATTTCGCAACTACCCCCTCCCACTTCAGTTAAAGGAGTTCGAAGTTTTCTAGGTCATCTTTGGTTTTTATCGTAGATTTATAAAAGACTTTTCCAAAATCGTAAACCTCTATGTAATTTGTTAGCCAAAGACACGAGTTTATTTTTGATAAAGAATGTTTGGAAGCTTTTAATTTATTAAAAGAAAAGTTGACTCTTGCCCCAATCTTATCGGCCACGATTGGTCACTTAGTTCGAAATCATGTGTGATGCATCAGATTTTGCAATTGGAGCCGTGTTAGGACAAAGGGTAGATAGAAAGCCTCATGTGATCCATTATGCTAGTAGAACTCTGAATGATGCTCAATTGAACTATACCACTACTGAAAAGGAATTTTTAGCAATAGTATATGCTTTAGAAAAATTTAGATCATATTTGCTAGGATCAAAGGTGATAATCTTTTCTGATCATTCTGCATTAAAATATCTCTTAAGTAAGAAGGATGCTAAACCAAGATTAATTAGATGGATGTTATTGTTACAAGAATTTGACATAACTATCAAGGATAAAAGAGGAACGAGAATGTTGTGGCCGACCACTTGTCGAGGTTAGAATTTTCACCCTTCTTTGGGCGTCAATTTCTTGATGATCTGTCCCCATTAATGATAATTTTCTGATGAACAACTCCTAGCCATTAAAGATTCGACCCTTGGTATCTTGACTTTGTCAACTACTATGTGTCTGATATAATTAATCCGGATTTTGATCATTACGAAAAGAAGAAATTTTTGGCGGAAACGAAAAATTATTTTTGGGAAGCTCCTCACTTATACAAGATTTGCTCTGATTCTTTAATAAGAAGATGTATACCAGAAAAAGACCAACAAGGTATCATGGAATTTTGCCATGGATATTCTTGTGGTGGTCATTTTAGTGGTAATAAAACCGCTCGAAAAATTTTGCAATCAGGTTTGTATTGGCCTACTGTTTTTAGAGATTGTGAACTGTTTTACAAAACATGCGACAAATGTCAAAGAACAGGTGGTATAGGAAAGAGAAACGAGATGCCCTTACATGTTTATTTAGTAGTTGAAATCTTTGATGTTTGGGGTATTGATTTTATGGGTCCCTTTCCTGTGTCCAATAATTGTGAATATATTTTGGTAGCAGTTGATTATGTCTCTAAATGGATAGAAGCAGTAGCAACTAAAACTAATGATGGAAAAAACAGTAGTCAAATTTGTTGAAGATTTATTTGCTAGATATGGAGTCCCTAAGGCCATAATAAGTGACCAAGGAACTCATTTTACCAATAAGTTGTTAAACAGTGTTCTTAGAAAGCATGGTGTAACTCACAAGTTAGCTACACCTTATCATCCACAGACTTCTGGACAAGTAGAAGTAAGCAATAGACAGATAAAAGCAGTGTTAGAAAAAACTGTTAGACCTAATCGTAAAGATTGGGAATCTAAACTTAAGGATGCTTTATGGGCATACCGAGAGCGCTTTTAAGACACCCATAGGAATGAGTCCATATAGGATGGTATATGGTAAAGCTTGCCATTTACCAGTGGAAATTGAGCACAAAGCCTATTGGGCAATTAAAGAATTGAATTTAGATTTGACATTAGCTGGAGAAGAAAGATTGTTCCAGTTAAATGAATTAGAAGAACATAGACTCAATTCGTACCAAAATGCAAAAACTTATAAAGAAAAGACCAAAAAGTATCATGACATGGGATTAGCCAACAAAATGCTTCATCCAGGTATGAAAGTATTATTGTTTAACTCTAGGTTAAGGTTATTCCCAGGTAAATTAAAATCCAAATGGTCTGGTCCTTTTAGAATAATGCAATTTATCCTCATGGGTTTGTTGATATACAAAACCCCAAAAATAATGAAGTGTTTAAAGTGAATGGACACCGACTCAAGCCGTATTTTGAGCCAATGTCAGTTGAACGAACAATTGAATTAATCCGTTTGGCTGACAATGAACCACCAAGAGACTAGGCTTGCAGTTTGGTCGAGCCAAAGACATTAAACAAAGGCGCTAAGTGGGAGGCAACCCACTAATTTGAAAGTTATTTGTTAACTAGTTAATTTAGATATGTTTTCTCTGTTAAATTCTATTCTTGGACATTTAATTTTTAAATATGCCAAAATTTAAGTTTGGGGGAGAAAAACATCTTAATGTTGTATTTATATGTTGCTAATAATTTTTAGTTTAGAATTTTTGTTTAGATTTTTCATACAGGAATTATCAAAGACATAACGGAATTAACGAAAGGACTAAACTGCAAGCTGTTGAAAAGTTGAAAAAAAAACAGGAATGAAGTCTCTGTCCACCTTGCGGACGCAAGGTGTAGACCTGCGACCGCAAGGTCCCGATAAAGAATCTCGGGCGGCGAAGTGTCAGACATGGGGAATGAATGAAGGAATCCCAACCGCTTTGACTGACCACCTTGCGGACGCAAGGTGTGGCGAACTGCGGACCGCAAGGTCCCTTTATTTAAAGCCAGGGGTTTCTTCTTCAAAAATCACACGAAACTCTCATCTCTCTCAAGCGGCGGTCCAAATTTTCCAAAATTCCGGCGGATCTTCAAAATTTTGGCACAAACTTCAAGATCCCTTCTCCTCCTCAATACTCTTCATCTCCCTCATCATCATCCCACCATTGCACTCCACCAAGTTGAAGAACTTTGAAGAGAAGAAGGAACCTCCATTATTGCCCCCATTGGAAAATCAAGCTCCACTCATTGCATCTCTTGATTAAGCTGCAAACTAGTAATCCTAACCCTCTCTTTAATTTCATACGTGAAATATTTGCATGCTAGGGTGCTAGTTAATTTTTAACGTAGATATATTTTTGCATGCTTTAGATTAAATTTTAATTTTAAAATTTTTAAAACACATTTTAATTGTTATATTTTTTAGTTTTTAAAATTTTATCAAACAAAATGTTTAAGCGTAGAAATACCGGCTCTTCATCCTCAGGCCGGTTCGGGAGGAAGAACAAAATTTTGACATCACCGCGTGTCCTCGAAGCATCGAGAGTACACCAACAAACTCTCCAAGTCCTTGGTGCCCGAAAGGGGATTCAAGGTGAAGATTTTGGTCTTCGTCCGTTCGATGGCTCGTAGGTGGGGGCTTGTTAGATTCTCCGCCTAGGGGCGCCATAGTCCCTATTGTCAGAATTCTACGCCAATGGCGACATTGGCATGGATGGCGGTGTGCTAGACACCATTAATGTTAGGAATAAAGTAGTTAATTTTTCATCGAAAGCATTAACATGTACTTCGGCACCTCCAACTTTGCGGTTGGTGCCGATGATTTTATAACACACACCTCGGCCCGTATCCTGTCGAGGTGGTGAATCTTTGTCATTGCTCTCCCTGGTGTGGAGTGGTCCTATAACCGTAACCCACCCTATGGACCTCGCACCATGAGAGAGTCCTTCCTTCAAGACACGGCCAAGCCCGTGTATAAATTTGTTTGTGGCCGTCTCATGCCCTCAAGTCACCAAAACACGGTGAATTGGGAGAGGGCTGTTCTGACCTACACCATCATGACTAATGGGTCTATTGATGTTGGCCGTTTGATCAACGGCCAAATCAAGACCCTAATTAGAGGTAGGGCGAATGCGGGGTTCGCGTTCCGCATTTGATCAGCGACTTGTGTAGGGGGCAAGCGTGAGAATGCCCAAATTGAGAGGTGAAGGGTCGGTCATTACTAGGGCCATTTTGTTTGAGCATCACCGGCCGCGAGTGAGGGTTCCTCAGAGGAGGAACCCGAAGAGGAAAACGAGGATCCACTCGTTGGGATCTCCAACGAGGTTGGAGGCGAAGCTATCCTCAAGCGATATGGTGAGTCGGCGGTTGGCCCGGAATGCGTCTTGAGCCAGTGAATTTTTCGGCTATGTTAACTTGTTGGGACAGAATCGTCCAACTATTATGGCTGCCACCGGCACGATCCCCGAGTTTCATCCTCATTCGTTATCTCCGCCCGACTCACCTTGAGTCGAGGCCCAAGTTCCATCCTCGTTCGTTAGGTGGACCCGCTATGTCCTTTTGATATTTGTCCTACCCCATCAATCCTCTCATATGTTCCTCTATTTTGATGACAAAATAGAACTTAAGTTTGGGGGGGATTGAAAATTTTAGGTCTTAGCAGGTCCCAGCCTAACGAAGAATGGAGTTGGGCTATGTCGTTAGGGTGAAAGAGTTTTGCTTTATTTGATGACCATTTAACTCTTCACCCTATTTATCTGTTTTTATTTTTCGATTTTCGGAGGTGTTGCCTTGACGAGAATACACTCACATTAGATACTCGTGGGTTCCTCTTATGGGGACCCATCATCAATGTGTCATTGTCATCACCTCCAATTTTCGCAATTTCTTAAAAAATAATTATATATAAAAAAATAATAAATTCAAAATATTCATCCCTAGAGTTTAGGTGTGGTAATGCTAGTCGTAGTCCATGAGGAGATTAGTGCAATGAACCGCATAGTTAGTCAGTAGATCCCCACGGAATTTACTTAATTTTGCGAAACTTTTACTTTTCTCCAAATTCTTCATGCACTCACACCAGTCATAATTTTGGATTGATTAGAATAGTTTTATAAAGTTTATAACACCGATTGATCTTCAACAAGATATGCACAAGAATATGATGCATAGCCATTCGAACATGATTGTTGCATTAAATTGTAACTTAGGGTCAATTGCATGATAGTTAGATCCCTTGGATTTTTCTCATTTATATATCTCAAGCACACTTTCGAACCGTGTTTGCATGTTAGTCTCAATTGTCCCTACCATCTGTCTTAGCGAATGCTTATGTGAAATCCAGTGATGCTAAACATTCAACCCCAATTCCCATAGTTGATATGATATTTTGTGTTGTTGTACTTGCTTTAAATATTATGTGAGCATTTGGCATTAAGAAATGATTTAGGCCATCTTTGGATCGTTAGAGCCTAAATATTCCCTGACCTATACTAAATATATCCCTAGTGTCCCCTTTGAGCCTAATGAAAAAGAATGGAGTGTGCTAAGCACACTATTTAAACCCACATTCGACATCGTTTCTTTACCCACATTAACTTAACCCTAAAAGCCTATACACTTTTAGCCTACCCTTTGAGAGAGTAGGATTGGGTGGGAAATTGATTCTAGGAGGACCACTTCTTTTCAGTTAGGCTATTTTTCAGAAGGCTTCTTCTTTCCGTCGTCGAAAAAAAAAAAAAAAAAAAAAAAAAAAAAAATCATAATGTGTCGACGAAAAATGAAACGGAAGAAGAAGAGTGTTAACAAAGATTCAAATGGAAGCATAGCTTTCAAGAGAAAATATGTTAGAAAAATTCTGCTGATTGGAATGTGATATTTTTAGAAAATCTAGTGCCCAAAACAAGTTTGGGGGGGATAAAGAAGAAAAGTGAAAAGTAACACAAAGTACCCCTCCACTTGTGGTCTTTGCAGGTCCTAGCCTAAATAGGGAAAACTTCCTTTTGCTTGGAAGTATGAGGGATAAAGGGTAGTCTTACTCTCTCACTTTGAATTCCAATACCTTTCCATCAAATCCCCAACACCTTGGCCTTACATTACAAGCTTAAAAGTCCTAATGATCTTCTTGCCAATGCTTATGTTGTTGTTTATTGTCAAGTGAGTAACATGAAATTGATCACACACTCCATATTCATTATTATTCACCCTAAAGCTCACTGTGTTAGCATAATCTTAGCTATTACAAGTCATTGGGATAGGAGAGCATTGTATACATACATAGAAGTGCATGGGATGGATGTGTAAATCTTTTGAATCCTTGGGACCTTTCTGTCTGTAACTGACCAGGTTTGAATGGTAGATCTCATACTTCTTAATGCATGATTTTCTATTAAACTGTAATTTTCATATGAATGTGGTGTTTAGCTCAATAAAACTGTTTTAGTCAAGATATTCTTTAAGACGGTGATCACACACACACGGAGAAATTAAAAGTAGTAGCAGTATTAAGAAAAGACTAGTTGGTTCTATATGACTAAGCTTTGCATATATGTGGTGAGCACCAAACTGAGATTACATGCATGCCATATGCTTATAACTTGAGGATGAAACCAAAAAGATTTTATGTTGTATTTTAGTTTTATATTTATATGTTGTTTTTGTATTTATCTGCATAGTCGAGTCACTCGAAAGAGTCTCCTTGAGTTTGTGGGTTTATAGAGGAGTGTAAATAGTGTCACCCTCACAAAAAGATTTTAATTTTTGTTATTTAGATGTTTTTGTATTTATAAGTTTATTTGTTTACTCGTGGACGAGCAAAGTTCAAGTTTGGGGGTATTTGATCGATGTATTTTATACGTCGATTTTATATGCTTCTGTGACTTGAATTAGGCTATTTCATGAGTCTTTTGAGTACTAATATATGTTTTTGGTGAGTTTTGTAAGTTTCAGGATTGTTCGTGAAAATACGCGAAACTCCAGGGTTGTAAGTGCAAATTACAAAGAAAGAAAAATTGAAGAAAAGAAAGTCTGTCAATCTGGACACCTTGCGGACGCAAGGTGCCTCGGACCGCAAGGTAAGCGATGTCCCTCAAGCCGACAATCGAAGAGCCAAGAAGCACACATTTGGAGACCTTGCGGACGCAAGGTATCCGGCTAGGTAGGCGAGAATCTTGCGAGTCGGGTTTTCACACGGTCATTCGATTCAATCACAACTCCCAAGTATATATAGAAGTCGGATGCCGAGCCTAAGCATAAGGAGGGCGGTGGAAGCTCTCTCTACATAGATTTTAGGTAGTTTTAGATTGTATAACATAATTAGGTTTTGTAATTTCAAGTATTGAAGATCAAATCATGTCTTCCATCATCTTCATGTCTTGTTCATCGTCTATGATGAACTAAATCATCCCTAATCTAGGAGGTGGGAGGTAACTTGTATCGAATTTATGTTTTGATTCTCATATTTATGTCTATTCAATGCTTGTTGATTGTGTTGTTTATCAATCCCTTTATTATTTCGCTTTGAACAAATGAATGTAATCGCAAATAATAAAGGCTTAGAGGTGCGGATACTGCATGACCAAATGCATATGTCGTACAACGGCTCACCAACACAATAAATTGGACCTATCGAAGCACGAGAGTGATAAGTTAGGACCAGGTTCTTACATGATCTAGGTGACAGATAGATCATAAATCTAGGTGACGACTAGATTACGGTTCTGTGCTTAGGATATGGAATGGATGAATTTTGCGGGGAGGAGGCTGAACCAATTGTTCAACAGACCATATCTATTTTTAGTGAAGCGAACCCAAGACATTGAATGACATTATTATGAATTGAACATAAAGGAGATATAAGTGAAACCGAATCCTAGATTTCCACTCACCATAAGATCTTCATATCTGTTATTCTTGTCTAATTAGTTAACATCTATAACTAGTAAATTAGAATAGAATTAAACATAAAAAACCCCTTAGGTTAATAATTTGCTATCTATAACCGCCTTGTTCGTGATCACTTGTCTCGTGGGTTCGACCCTTGCTTAGAGTCTATTCTATAATAGTCTTGTACACTTGCAAGGAAATAGATAAAATAAAACATCGATCCATGCTCGGTAAAGGCTGTCGACCTCTCATCCAAGAAGAAGAAGAAGACTTCTTCTTTTGAGGAGGAGTCGGTCCCCAAGAAAAGGAAAACTGCTTCCTCAAGTGTTGCTACCGCCAACCCTGCTCGTCCCCAAGCCAAAAAGAAAAGCAGCTTGCTTTGCTCTCTTGCTCAGCTCCCTATTCTGTTGAGGCTGCTGAACCAAACCCTGCTCCTCTCCGCTCTCGTAAGCGTAAGTCCAAACGTTGTCAAAAATTTTGGATTAGAAACAGCAAACACCTTCAACACTCCAATGGCTGCTAAATGCAAACTTACAAAAGACTTACAAGGAAAGAAAGTTGATATCACCAACTATAGGGGGATAATCGGATCTCTGCTATATCTCACCGCCAGCAGACCTGACATAGTGTATGTTGTTGGGGTATGTGCTAGATTTCAAGCAAACCCTCGTGAGTCACATCTTCTTGCAGCCAAAAGAATCATCAAGTACGTATCAGATACCACCAACTTAGGTATCTGGTATCCAAGGGAATCTGTAAGACCCCGAACCTTCGTGTATTTGACTTTCTCGTGTTGCATGCTTTGTTGTTAATGCGTCGAGTGTTTATCTTAACATGATAGCACCTAAAAAAGTCTCATTGGAGTCTTAGTACCTTGCATATAAGATTTACAATGTTCATCTTAGTTGTTGTATGCTTGGTTGAGAGTTTAGAAGCATTGTTGCTTCGTTTGAGCCTTAGGGTTTCTCGGGATTGCCTTAGTTGCTTGTATTGTTTGTGCTTTAAACTTGCGAGAAGTTCATTTAAGTTCTAAACCAAGTGTACTAGTATTTCCCATGCTTGCACAATCAATGTTCATAGATTTGTTGCATTTGGAAATAAGATGACCAACATATCACTTCACAGATTCAGTCCTGTTTTTGGGTGAACTTCGGGAAAATTATGGTACCAATCTACTGAAGAGAATTTTCTAAAAATTTAGTATGTTTTACCTACATATGTTAGGATACTCCCTGTAAAATATGATATTTTTCCAAGGTGTATAAGTACCTCATTTAGGTCTTGACTTACGGCTGTGCCAGAATTCTGTTTTCAGGAAATCAGCTTCTGTACTTGAACTTGTAGTAGCCATATTTTGATGAATATAAGTCCAAATTGAGTACTTTAAAAGACTAAACTATAGTTTAAAGAGTCTAATTTCATAAGAATCAATAATAATCTCATTTGGATGTGTGAGATATTTATGGTCGATTTTACAAGATCGACTGTCCAGTAACAACAATCTGGAAATTGGTCTGTTTTATCATTTGTGAGTTTTGAGTAGGTTTTGGCTATTGACTCTTGCACCCTTGCCCTTGGACGTCCATTGTGACTCAAAGCCTCCTTTGTTGACTCTTCAAAAACCCTTGTGAACCCTTTGATCATTCCTTATCAATGGTCACCCTTCCTTGGCCAATTAGAAGCTAGATAATCACCATCACTTGGATAGGGGGTTTGAGGGCAAGTATATAAGCCTTATGTTCAGTCTTTCAGCCATTTTTGATCAAGAACAAACCAGAGATTCAGAGACTTAACTCCATTTTCGTCCATGGAGGTCACTCCAACTTGAGAGACCATTTCCCGGAGATCCGGTGGTCCGATCGACGAACCGAGACCGCCAAATCGAAGCCCTCGATCTTCTCTACAACAATCCTTGCTCTAATCAACCTTTCCTCCATTATTCTTAGGACTAAGGTACGTTGAGAAATCCCTGAAATTTTCATGTTCAATAAAATGACATGACCCCTTCATTATAGTTGCTCTATTGATGATTATGAACATCTTTTGTGAAGACAAATCCTCCAATTCAACCTTTGAAACATGTGTAGGATTTTATGAATTATCTATGAAGTTGTGATTTTGACATTTTATAAAGCATGAATGTTGTTTATAATGAGCTTAGGAATAACTCTTGTGAAGGAATATGTTTCAATTCAAGGTTTAACAAAATCACTAAAACTAGGGTTTGAAACTCGGGATTGTGTTTAAGGCTAGTTTAAGATCATGAACGGCCTAGTTATCGAGTTCTAAATGAAAGGAGAACTTAGGAAAGGGCAATGTAATGCATATATTATCAATGCTTATATTATCAATGCTCTATTTGATTGAATTTTAGTAAAACTCACCGGAGTTGAGATTAGGGAGTTATTGAACAATACCGACTCCACATTCAATCCCTACGATGTTTGTAGTGCGTTAGACTAATATATTAGCCTACGTAACTTTGGGATGGATTGAAGGGCATGTTTGATATGAGTGATTATAAGACTCAATCAAGTTCTTATGTGATTTATGTGATTGTGTGAAGCAAATGCACAATTGAGAGCATGTTGTAGAATGATGTATCTACTTGACAGTTTGAATTCGCTCTTGTCGAATTCCTACTTAATTCTTTAATGAGTAAAAACACCTACTTGTTGAATAATGAATTTGAGGACTATTCTATGAGAGGATTTGGATTGGGGCTTTCTTAGTACTCTATACATGGAGTCTACTTGTATAAGTCGCTAGGATGACCATGTTGTTATCTAAGACTCACCGGTATGGTTTGACCTTACGGGATATTACCGCTCTAGTGTTGCTTAAGTCTTTGACTACCATCGACTTTTGTGTTATTGAATGAGTTACTACTCTAGGAAGAGTTTAGTAAATGGCTTCATGATCCGAGACTAACGGAATAGTCTTGGATAGTACTTAATGGACTGATGGTTAAGTTGTGACTCTGTTGAATTTCATGGGTGAATATGGAATCTATATATGTTATATTATGACTAAATGCATGATTTCCTACCTTGTCAAGAATTGATTCTTCTATGTGTTTCTATGATATGACTTATGAGCATATTGAATGTATTTGCCTTCGTGCGATCATTCTCTGATTAATGAATTGTGGTGAACTTGGATTCTACTATTAAGTGGAATTATGAATCAAAATTGAACTAAGCTTGATTTCACAATAATCAACTTAGGCTTCCCTTATATAATCGACTTGGGACTTTGAACTAAATTTCTAAATGGAAAAGAACCTTGCTATGCCTCAAACGAGAACATAGAAAAGAGTCTTGGGACACATATAGTGTTCAAACTCTATTTGGTTGGAATTGTAGTAAAGACTCAAGCAGTCGAGTTAAGGAACAATTGAACCTTACGAGGATCGTGGTGAGATCCTATGACAATTATATTCCAGTTGACTAGATTACTAGCTTTTGGAACTTGAATTGAATAGAGTGAACAAACTTGGCACTTATGGTTAAGAGACTCAAATGAGTTCCTATTGTGGTTTTGTGATTTATGTAACAATGTGCATAATCGTATGAGTTTAGTAGGTCATCATATCTACTTGAGAATTAGCAAGTAAACATCTACTTGTGCATTGCATATAAGTCGGTGGCATTACTTGAGTTTTCTTGATGATGGTGGGGCGATGCATTGTCTTCACGAATTATGGGATTCGTGGTTGCAATGTATCACCGCCGCCGGATTCGGGTTTCACACACACCTCCATTTGCTAGCTACGGTGGGGAAGTAGCCCCTTTGCGTAACCAAAAGAGCGCATTGGCTAGTGCTATTTTCCCGAGTAGAAGCTCGGACCGAGAAGAGAGCTTCGGTACTTTGATACCTGAACACGGGTATCACTGGCACGATTTGATTAACAGTTGTGATTGCAGGAGCAATACGACGACGGTGATTTGGTATCTTCTCTATCCCTTATGTGGCTTCCTATGGGCACTTATGTGATAACAAAGTGCTAGTTGAACATGAAATCTTATTGACCATGTTTGTATTGTCTGATGATATATGAGAGATTTGATATGTATATATAGAGAGATGCATACTTGTATATGAGATATATATGAAAGACTTGATGTGTATATATATAGATATGCACACTTATGCATGATGATTTTATGAGAGATTTGATATGTATATTTAGAGATATACATACTGATATAGGTGTATATATATATAAACATGCACCCTTACACGTGGTAACAGTGTGAATAACTTGATTCGTATATATAATGATATGTATACTTGCATATGATGTTTTGTGAGAACTACCTTCTAATTCATTTGATTTGTGTGTGAAGCAGGGAATTACACCACGTTCATTTGGACGGTTTAGTAAGTAAGAAGAGTGGATATCTTGTGGAGTATCGTAACGATCTGACGCCTCTTCACGGACGGGTTTTTACGTCATATATAAAATGACACCACGGTTATGTTTATGTTACATAATTATATGTTGCATATATATTGTAGTAGCGTACTGGGTCATTATGACTCATCTCGTACTTGTTTTTAGTTGCGATGCGATTGAGGTCGAGTAGATCGTGATAGCGCTGTGGTCGATAGATCGAGGTTAGATCGTGTGGTTCGTGTTTGTAGCAGCCGACTTTCGAGTAGCGACTTGTGGAGTCTTGTTCCTTTTAGCATTGTCATTGATTTCATGTACTTTGCTATTCTGTGAGATCGACATTTTGTAAAGTTATTTAGACTTCTGATCGGGTAGAATAATTGGGTATTTGTATTGGTTATTTCTTGGGCCAACGTGTTGTGTCGTGCCCTGTTTGTGGTTTTAGTATTTATTTCAGTTGTCTCCCGGGCACACAGTAGCTTTGGGGGAATTTCCTTATTCTAGTTTTTATAATTATTGGTTGACCCCGGTATGCTTTAGCCGTTGGGTAATTGTTATATCAGGTTGGTTCTTTGTTGAAACGCCGGCCTGGAGTGCCGATGGTTTGATTAGCGTCTGCAATGTTGCGGCACGCGAGTTTTGTTTTTCCTCCTTTGAGAGATAATATCTCTCTTGGTTTCATTGTCGTTGGTTTCGAGCTTCATAGCTTGGAACTTCTTTCTTATATTGCTTCCGCTGATTCGATTTTTGAACTACCGTATTTTAGTGCGGTGTTATGTTCATGTTTAGAGCGAGTTTGCTCGACTGTTTGACTAGCACTACTGTTTATCAAGTGCTTGCCCTTTTATTAAGTTAGTTCCAGCGGCACGACCTTGGGATTTCGTGTTGGAATCCGGGTCGGGTCGTTACAGAATCTTCCTTCAACTTAGTTGGCTACTCAGATGCCGACTATCCGGGTTGCCAAGTGGACAGAAAAAGCACCAGTGGAACTTGTCAATTTCTAGGACACAGACTTGTCTCTTAGGCTAGCAAGAAACAAGCATCGGTTTCGAACTCCACCACTGAAGCAGAGTACATAACTGCTGGTAGCTGCTGTTGTCAATTACTTTGGATCAAACAACAGTTGGTGGATTACGACATCAAAGTAGCAGACTGCCCAATCATGTGTGACAACACCTCAGCAATCTCGATCACCTATAATCCCGTGATGCATTCCAAGACAAAGAATTTCGATGTTAGATATCATTTTCTAAGGGACAATGTAGAAAAGAGGAACATCAGCATGAAGTACATTTCAACTGAACATCAACTGGCAGATATCTTCACAAAAGCTCTAGAAGCAGACAGGTTTGCCTATCTCAGGGGAGAGCTTGGTATGCTTGACCCAACTGCTTAAATTTAGTCTTAATTAAAAATTAAAAATTATTTTTTAATATTTTAAGCAGACTTGATAATTTCTCTTAAGTAGAATTGATATTATATTTAAGCAGACCTATTACTTTTAAAGAGAAAAGTCAAGAATTCCTACAGTCACTGGGAGACAAAGGTAAGTTTTTCTAAACTCCTAGTTTTAGAGGGTTATTTATGAAAATTGAAAGGGACTGATTTCAAATTTGGTTGAGATATTTTTCAAAAAGGTACTTTTTCTCTCTCCTAAAGCCGTCACTCATTAAGTCTTTTCAACGAAAAGGCGTCTGACTTAATGACCTTTCACAAGTCTCTATGACTGACTGCACATCCTTTCATTTATAAACCCTCAACCGCCAAAAACTCATTTCACCAAACTATCTCTTACTCTTCTCTCTATACCTCCTCTCTCTCTCTCTCTCTCTCTCTCTCTCTCTCTCTAAACTTCTTACTTCCCTTCGCATTGTTCGTGAGAAAAATCTGCAGAATCACTCTTCACTTCCATCCTCTATTTCTGCAAATCTACTTCAATGGTAAGACGAATCTAACCCTAACTCAATCACTAAAGTGTAAGCTCCTATTTACATATTTTTCCCTGTAAATATGCCATTGTTGACTGTTCATAAAGCTTTTTGCTTTACATTTCTTTAAACTTCAAAATTTACTGTTTATTACTGATATTAGTTACATATTACTGTTCATTACCGTAGATTTCATCTTTCTGGGTAAGATTCCTCATGTATAAGATGTTTCACATGATATCTATGAAAATTTCTAGGGCTCCATAGTACACATTGATCATATTTCGAGTTCTTGAAATTTTGCCCTAATTTATTTCCTGAAATTCTTTAGGCTGGAACTTCTTCTACATCTGTTATTCCTGCACAGACTCAGAGTTCAACTCTTGACATTCCAAATCTGCCCCCCACTATGTATCATCTGGGTATGTGCATTGACGAACCATCTGTTCGTGCATATGCCTCTGGGGTAAAAATTGTGGATGATCTGAATCAGTCTGGCATTCTGCCTCTGTTCATGTTAGAAGATGCCGATTACAGCTACCTTCTGGTGGAAGAATTCTTCCAGAAGGCTATAATCAACGACTCAAGAACCTCTATCACAGCTGTCGTCAGGACCGTCTCCATAACTATCACTGCATCCAGAATCGCCAAGATTATCGGCGTGGAATTCGATGGACCCACTTCACTAGATCTTTGAGAAAGCCTGCACGGTCTTACATGCGTGGGGAGAACACTCCAAGGGAGGCTGCAGCAAAGATGAAGAGGACTTTATTCGAAGACTATGTCTACTTTCTCAGCCATCTCTTCGACAAAAGCATGATCTTCAAAAATGGTACTCATGATGTGATGACTTCAGACCAGCTGGAATACACCTCTGCTGTCATCCTCAACATCCGACTCAATTGGGCACAGATTTTATTTGAGCTGTTGTGCGATGCTATTGATGCAGTCAAGGCTTCTCTCAAGCAGAAGCGACCATTTGTTCGTCTTCTCAACACTCTTCTTCGGTCAAACACGCAATTTCATACACGCATGATGGCCTTTGAGAAAAAGAAAATTAAGCAATCAATCCAATTCACCAGCACATTCATCATCAACCACCACAAGCTGAAGAATGAGAAGAGAGCTCAGCAAGGTCTCCCTCCTCTGATCATAGTCCATGCCATGAACCCACCTCCACTCAAAATCATCAAAATTAATCCCCAGAGACGTGGATGCATTCATGGCAGTGAGCAAAAGCTCTCAAAGGAAGGCAGCTGTGCTCCAAAGGCTGTCGACCTGCTCCATCCAAGAAGAAGAAGAAGACTTCTTACGTTGAGGAGGAGCCGGTCCCCAAGAAAGGAGCGCTTCCTCAAGTCTTTGCTACCGCCAACCCTGCGTCCCAAACCAAAAAGGCGAAAAACTGCTTTGCTCTGCTGCTCCGGCTCATATTCTGTTGAGGCTGAACGGACACTGCTCCTCTCGCTCTCGTGGCGTAAGTCCAACGCACGAACCCTCCGAACCCTTCATTCCATTCATTCCCCCTTCATCTCCTATCTCTTCTTCCTCCCTTCTCTCACTTCTTCAACAACCCTGGCATGTTGGGGAGGAGCATTCTACCCCTCCTTCTTCTCATACTTCCTCTTGACCCCTGTTGTTGTTGAGGAGGAGCCTACTTCCCTTGTCCCAAAGAAGAAACGCAAGCTTCGTAAGAAGTGCGTGGTTCCTACACCTTCTTCTCCACCTTCTCCTCCTATAGAACCGTGCCTTCTCGCCTTCTCGAACCTATCTCTTCCATTCCTCACGAATCCTCCTTAGCCATTATTCCTACTCCCTCTACCTCTTCTCCCTCCTTCTCTATGCCCGAACATTTCTCTCTTCTTGACCCTCACATATCTACTCTACTCTACCAAACAGCCTTCCTTCCCGAAATCTTTCCTCCTATCTCCCAATATATAACCCCCATCTCCATCTCTGCTGACCTATACCAAATTCTCTTTCCTTCTATCTCCTCTGCTACCCATTCCTTTCTCTTTCATCTTTCTTCCATTTCTGATCTTCTCTACCCTTCTACCTCCCCTCCTAACTTCATTCTTCTACCTGACTACCCTTTTCCCTCTTACCTTTTAGAAGCCTCTTCTTCCTCTTCTACTTCTTCCTATGTCTATGTCATTAGCTCATGCGACATTGAAATTGATTCCAAACCCTCTTCTCCTCCACCTTCAACCTCTCTGCTCATCAACACTTTGCTTCATCTTCCTCTTCTCACATACGCTCCCCATGCGATGATACTCATATCTCGGTCAACCTCAACCCTTCTTCCCTTCCATCCCAACACGTTGATCACGCCCTTCTTGATCTTCTCCGAACCAACAATGCTCAGCTAGCCCAGCTCAACATCACGGTCTCTTCTATGGCACAGCAGATCGACGTGCTTAGCTATGGTCTCAATGCTACTCATGCCACCATCTTCGACATCGGCAAGATTGTTGATCAGCTGGTGAACGACACTGCTCAGGCCTTCACTACTCACCGGTTCCTAGTTCAAGACCAACAGGCAGCTCTGATAGGCATGCTGCACTCTCAGCAGATCAGCATTCGTACACTCTTTGACGAGCTCAAGACTGCAATGGCACGAGCCATCATCCACAGGCGTGAAGTTGCTGATTTCACTGATGTTCGCCTTGTTGAGCAAGCAAATGCCAGAGCTGCTGCTGCTGAACAGCGTAGGGTTGGTGCCATCAGGGAGGAGAGAGCTACGCATTTTTTGAATCAAGCTCTCATTGAAGAACAGAACAGACTCCGAGAACGCCTTAATGAGAATCGGGATGCGGGTTGGAGATTACTTAAACGTCGGCACTCGGCCAATCATTACGAATATGTTGGTATTTTGTTCTGTATCTTTTTTAAACTCTGCTGTTTTGCAAAAACTTCTGCTGTTAAACAGCTTGTTTAATCACAGATGACTTCTGTTTCTTTCAAAGTTTAAATTGCTTTATCTTGCTATGATTTGCTCTATTTAAACTTCGTGTTTAAATCTTTATATTTTGCATGTGTGCTTATCTCAAGATTTAAACTACGCTCTACTAGTACTTGATATTAATGCTTCTATCTTGTAAGTACTTAGTCTAGTTATCTCTCTACTAAGACTTCTGCTCTGAGAGGCATGTCTGCTCTTCTTAATAAAAATCTTTAAGACATGTTATTATCTCACTGCATGATTCAAAGTCTGCTAGTAGCTGAGATGATGACATCAACCAAATAGGAGGAGATTGTTGATTCCTATAGTTCTAGATTTGGTTGAGTCATCTTATGATTCTATTGTACAGTGGCTAAAAGGTATGCGTGTCGATTAGTGTGGCAACTGTCTTAGAATCATAGTAGTTTAGAACCGTTTAGTGTTAGTTCAGGCGCGGTTTTGCAAGCTTCTACAGCAGCCTTGGAAGAACAGCAGACTTTGAAGTCTGCTCAAAGTGCGAAAAATCAAGATTAGCCAGATCATGAAATTATGACACGTATAGACCTATCTAGATATTTTTGAAAATATCCAGTCATAATGTCTTCATCAGATTTCACTTTAAAGAAGTCAACTCTACATGCTGACAACTGTCCAGACTGTCTCCTGAAACCTGAAGTCTGAAGGCATTACCCTTTTTGGCTAAGAAGACTTTCTAAGCTGCAACGCCTGCAATCTGAAAGCTTACTCTATTTGGGAATGTCCTCTCTGTACACACTGCATCTCTGATGACCGTGGCTCTTACATCTCCCAAAGCGTCGAATTACATTCAATGCAATAGAACGTTGGACACAGCCCTCTCTGCCTCAGTCCAACGGTCCAAAAGATCTCTCTGGTATTTATTCAAGTTTTGAAGATCTGAAAAAACAACTCTTGCGCATTAAACTCTCAAGCTTCATCTTCAACACACAAGCATTCAAGAGATCAAAGGACAAGAACTAACACTTCACCAAACTTCCTGAAGCTGCAGATCTGCCAGTCTTAAATTTGTTTCAGCTTCATTTAGTTTGTTTCTTTTAAACTGTTCTTTACTTTAGCACGTGTGAGAACAATTAATCCTTGATTGTTTCTCTCACCATTATACACTTGGTTAAAAACCCATTTTGTACACGATCCATTAGAGATCTTACTCAAAAACCTAGTGGATAAACAAGTGCACTTTTAAAATCCAAAGCTAACCACTTTGGTAGTGGACGTAGTACTATTCACAGTACGAACCACTTCAAAACGCTGAGTTCTGTTTGATCTGTTTGTTTTCATAACTTCTGTTAACTGCTCATACTGTTTTAGAATCTATTCAGAATCTGTACTACCTTAACAGAACTCTTGATAGTTCAGAAACTCTTCTGTTTCCGCTGCCTTAACGCCTCTAGCTAAATCATTTTAAGAAATCACTAAGAAGTGTTTACGAAAAAAAAATTATAAAAACATATCTAGGCTATTCAACCCCCCCCCCTTCTAGCTTAGATTGAGCCTATTTTGGGACCAACAGTTAGGGATACTACTAGCATGTTAAAAACATATTCTAATCATGTTAAACAAGTATATGAGACATGTTATACAAGTAGGTTTCGGGTTCTCACAATCCCCCATCATTACAACTAGAATTCTACCTCGATTCCAACAATTTCACCTCCATCCCACCAGACTTCTTCCTCGGCCTTACCAGCTTACAAACCTTCAGCAACGACGACAACACAAATCTATCCCCATTGCAAATCCCCACCGACCTAACTCAGAGTGGAAGCTTAGCCATTTTCTTCGTCACCCGTTCCAGCAATGTTACTATTTCCTTGAAAATAGGAGTGAAGAAAGTCGTCGTCTCGTCTCGTCCCAGATGAATGAGCCCACAGAAAGCAAGTTATAGTGTTGCCCAGAAAGCAACCTCCTCATTCTAAATTTTCAAAGCTCCATAGAAACAAAGACCTAAAATCAAACGGTGGTGCGCCGGAGAGTAAGAGAGCAGCCAAAATCAAAATCCATCCGATAATTGTTCTTTTGATTTTGTTCATCAATGGATGATGTCTTCAATCTGAAAGAAGAAAGTCATGAAGAAATGATAAACTCCACAGCCAATTGGTCGAGTAGTAACGGTATGAACGGTGACGGCGGCGTTAATTTGGACGTCGAAAACACCTTATATTTCGATCATCTCTCTCCTTTCAATCTATCCTTCTTCGTTCCCTCCACCTCTCGTTCTTATATCCCAAATTCCACTTCCGATTCCGAGTCCGACTTCGAGTCTTCATCCGAATCAGGATCTGAATTCAACGATTACGCTAGCTATCGGAATTGCTTCTATGGTGACGACCAGATGAATTTCGTCACCGATTTGTTTGAATCTCGTAAACAATATGTATCCAACGACAACGAGGACAATTCAGGTTCAATTTTGGATCCCTTTTCCGATTCCCTGAACGAAGACGCACATGAGCTAGGGCTCGGGTTTGGGGTTCAGATTGAAGGACGCGTCTGCGGTTTACGTGTTGTTGGAATTGAATCGGATTCTGATACGGAGGAGGTAGATTTAAGGAGTGGTTTTGCATTTTGAGGACCAGTTAGAGGAAAATTCTCAAAATAATCAATAGAAAGGAGGTGGGGGAGGAGAAGCCTTCAACTAGGTCAGCCAAGAGAGAGAAGACAATGTTATGTTTTCACTTGGACCCCTTTAGGTTTCTAATATCATGCAAAGGGAATAATTTTCAAGTTAAAGGGACAAAATAGAGATTTGTCTCTGATTTAATGACGAAACTAACGCCCGTCCAAAAAATAGGCTCGCTTGCAGCCTAACTAATGTTCAGTGGCCTAATTGCAAGTTTTAAACTTTCGGTGGCCGGCTTGCAAGTTTTTGAAAAGTTTGGTGGCCAAATGGAAGGTTTTGCCAATTTTTTTTGAAAGGAAAAGAAAACTATATAATGCACATGAATATTTTTTTAAAGCTTTTTTTTTTTTGCGATCCCTAAAATGGGATGGAACGATCACGCATCTCGGGACGACCTTCTCTGTTGAGCAAAGAATAAGCAAATGAATTGAAGAATCTATCTATTCATATTAATTACAAATTGTCCTAAGCTCGGTATAGCAAAATAATAAATAATCAAATTTTCTCTTTTTCTTCAGCTCCCTGCAAAATTGTTAGTGGCAGCAAAGAAGAGCAAGACAAAAATTCCAATATATATACAAAAAAGAAACTGGATTAAAGGAACAATTTTTTTCTTGATTAATTTTTTTTTTCGAAAGAATGAAAATTATATACATAAAAAAACAATAAACCAAAGAATATCGAATAAAAAACTAGCATATTAGCAACCCAAAAAAAGTGTGTCTAGCCCTCTTTAAAAAAAAACAATGTCCCCAGCAGAGTCGTCAGTTGTCACTGTGAGAACCCTGTTTCGACCCCGCCTCGTGTGAGAAGAGAGTGGTTTCAAAACATTAAAGAGCATGGAATACACTCGACCTCGCTGCGGACTCTAAAAATGTATCTAGAGAGTTGCCACCTCTATTTCAAGGTTTACCAGAGAAAAAACTAAAAATACCAAAAATTAGGAATTCGGATCTTAAGTTTTGAGTTGAGAAGGGGTTAGGCACTCAATTCGTCATTTCTGTCTCAAAAATCGATTTTCTAGTATGCTCAGTTTTATTTAGTATACATTGAGTCTACAAAACACTTGTACCTATATACAATAGAAAATAAAAGAAGATTTTATTTATAATTAACTACTCACAAAAAAACAATAATCAATATGAGATGTGGAAATAATAATATGCATTATAAAGACTATTTTATGAACGTAAATTAAACATACAAATAGGAAAAAAAATATTTACGTTGTGTAAACAAAACTTAACTTAACAAAGCCTATTTTACACCAAAAATATAAACAGAAAGGAAAAAAAAACTTTAATAATACGTACAAACAATAGAAATATTTGCAGATTCATAAAGTACATATATCTACATTTTATTTACAGACTAAAATAAATAACTACTTGGACAGAATATTAGATCCAAAACCTACCTCTTTGAGCATAATAGTCCGAACCGGTATGTCTTGGCTTAGGTGATCCTCGAGTGCTTCCCCTGATATCTCGAGAGAGGAAGTATTTCTTATTCTACTTGTGTTTACGTGTGCGCTCTACCCAGAATAGGCAAAGCGGTGTGTGTATGTGTATGTATGTGTAGTGGATGTGTGTGTGTGGTTGGGTGTATGTATGTTGATGCTGTTGGGTGTGTGTTTGTGTATGTGTGTAGGTGTGTGTATGTGTGTGTGTATGTTGTTGTGTGGGTGTATATGTGGGTAGCGTAACAGCAACGTACATGGTGGAGCTCCTTGGCAGAAATAATGGCAGCCTAACGGAGGGAGTAGTGGGTTTGGCAGTGTAATAGTGGGTTGCTTAGGTCATCTGGGGAAGCTCTAGCAGCCTAATGGTGGGGGTTGTGGTGTGTTGATGAATGAGGAAAGCCTCCTATTTATAGGAGGAGGAGTGCTCTCCGTTGCTAAAGAAGGATCCTTCGGGAGGAAGGAATGGGTCTTCAGCAGTGTAGGGGCTATATAGGGGTAGTAGGTGGTTCAGCCACCTCGAGTTTCTTTGCTGACAATGAACATGAGCCGTGACCAAAGCAGCACGGAAGACGGCTTCCAAAATAACACGAAGGGCGCCGCATGGAGGAAATTGGGAGCGGTACATGAGGATGTGGGCTCAGCGCCCCGTCTTGTTTTTCCCTTCTATTTTTTAATACTTTCCCCCTGCTTGTTATCCCTCGTCCTTTTTAGCCTTTACAAGTTTCCTTTGACATCTTGGCTCCCTGAAACGTTTTAAAAAACATCATTTAGTCTATTTTGAAATTGTAATATTATTTTACAGTACATTTATAAAAAGGGTACGAATTTGCGGTGTCTACACCAAGTAAATGGACTTAATTTCCGAGCATGTTGAGCCATTCACGAGGCGACACTTGGCCCACGTTTGGTACGTGGGGTGGGTTTCCACGCTTTTGCTTCCTACATTCCCGAATCGTTACGCTTTCATCCAAGCAAGAGGTTATCAAGCTCACTGAGGAAGTAGCATGGTCGCTATGTAGTTGACATGCTTGTTAAGCAATTGGTGTTCTCGTCGAGGAAGTAGCATACTCCCTATGTAGTTGGCATGATCAATGTGTATAGTTATCTGCATGCTTGGACTTTGTGGGTGGGGATGATGCTCGCCTTGCACTGGGCATGCTCACTAAGTAGTCGACATGCCTACTTTCGCCCGAGCAGGAGGTTAGCGTGCTCGCTGAGGAAACAACATGCTCGCTATGTTGTTAGCATGCCCACCGAGGAAGGAGCATGCTCTCTATGTTGGTGTCATGCTCGTTGAGTAAGTAGTATGTTGGCCACGTAGTTGGCATGCTTGCTGAGTACCGGGCATGCTTACTGAGCAGTTGGCATGCCAGCATGTATAGTTGTATGCCTTAGTTGGTACTCTATGGTTGCTACATACTTGAACCTTGTAGGCAGGGAGGGGATAATGCTCACTATGAATCATCCCCAGCCCGACGTGTAGCCCCTTGCCGCCACCTTGCCTTGCTCGTATTCCCCACACTTACATGGTGATAAATTTGGGCCTGTAAGCTCATTTATAAACCAAATATGTTGGTCTTCCATAATCGTGAAGCTCAATCTATCATAGCAGTTTATGTCCCCGAGGTTTTCTCAACAAAAAAAAAAGACATGGAACAAAAACAAAACAGATAAGTGATAAGAGATTTATAATATAAATTGGAGGAACTTGGGAATGGAAAAAGCGACAAGGAAGTAGAGAACTGATAACAGATTTGACATGACAAAAGCATGGATACGAAAGCTTAAAAAAAAAAAGGTAGGTCTCATATGAGACCGAGCCCTACTTTCTCATAGCTCAGCCCACCAACAAACTGTTGGTCAGATCAGGGAGATCAGTTTCACACAAAATACCCATAAGACATTTTTTTCTAAGTTTTTATCAATTAAAAAACAATAAAATGCAACGTGATAGGGCCTAGGAAAGAGAGAAAATGACGAGATGAATGTTGCAGAGAGACGAATGCGTAGAGGAGAGAGTTGAATCTCATGTACCACATGTTGGGTGCTATTGGACCTTTTTCATTCTAAAAGCTAGGTTAAAGGGTGAGAGTTTCCCTCACAATTATTAACCAAGCATCAGTATCTTCCACAACTGATGTTGGATAACCCAATAATCTCCCCTCACACATGAGGGGATAGGTTAGGGAAGCTGTTAGGGTAAAATAGGTCATGCCTATTTTTACTTGTTTCCCCTTTCATGGTCAAAATTCATATTTGACAAGTTTGTGGTATTTTAGGACTTTGCATCTTTTGATTATATTTTGTAGCATTATTTTGGGAAACAAAATCTTATTATAAATCCTTGTCAAACCGTAAATCTTGTCTCCTTTGATATTTGGTAATAAATTCCATGGATTTGGTAAGTTGTTAGTATTTCCTTTTTACTAATCATTTTCCTTGTAGAAGATGGATTGTTCCTTGTGTGTAGGTCTTCGCATTGTTATATATAGAGGAGCTGGGACACGGGTATTGTGTAGAGCTGGAGAGAGAGAAACAAAGCCAAAAAGCTGTGAGCAGAATTATAGAAGTTTCGTTGCAGTTTTTCAGTCCAGACGTACATCAGATTGTTTGTAGCTCCTGATGTTATAACATCGGCCGTAACATTGAAATTATGGAATTCTGTTTTATCTTCGTGTTTCAGTTTTAGGAAGTTGTTTTTTTCTTCCCACGTTTAGTATACCTTGTTTTCTGTGGGGTTTTTGCTCTCCAAGACATGTTGTCTTGTGAGAGTGTTTTGTTTGGTGATTTCACAATCTTTTTGTAAAATAATTAATCTTTTTAGTGAAATCTTTTTGGCCTTGAGGCTAGGTCTACAAGCATAGTCTTGTAGATTGTTTTGGTAATTGTTTGCATTCTGTCTATTGTCTGATTTTTAGTCTTCCGCTGTTTTGTTCATCTTTGACCATTGTGATTTCCATTGTAGCTACATCGGCAGCTACATTGGAAACTGCATTGGTTTCTCTTGAGAATCCTAGCTATTGTGTTCTTTCATTGGTATCAGAGCTTTCTCTTGACATCACTAAGAGTTGATTCTGGTCATAGTTGTGATGGATTCTCAATATGAGAATGTCGTTCGTCCGCTTACTTTGACAAATTCAAACTATTCTATTTTGAAAGTCAAGATGCGTATCTTCATCAAATCAATTGATGAAAGAGAGTGGCTTGTTGTTCTAAATGGATGGAGTCTTCCTAAAACTACTGATTCTGATGGTGATGTCAAGATCACCAAAGAATCTGAATGGTCTAATGAAGATAGGAATACTGCGTCTTTTAATTCAAAAGTTTTGTCTGCTATATATAAAGCTTTAGATGCTAACACCTTTAGGGTGATTGCCAACTATGAATCTGCTAAAGATGTTTGGGAGGCCCTTCAGACCTTGTGTGAAGGACCTGCCAGTGTTCGCGCCTCTAAATTAAGATTGCTCACCACACAATTTGAAAATACCAGAATGAATGAGTCTGAAGATATTATGTCATATTATGGTAGACTTCTTGACATGTCCAATTCTGCTCTTGCTTTAGGAGATCCCATCACAAATGAACGTCTTGTCAGCAAGATGATGAGAACTTTGCCTGAAAGGTTTAATGTCAAAATATGTGCTATAGAGGAAGCACATGATATTGACAAGATGAGTTTTGAACGATTGGCTGGTATCCTTCAAAACTTTGAATTGAACCTGAATGATCAAATCAAACAAAAAGGCAAAGGGGCATCATCTTCTACACCTATTGTGAAAAATATTGCTATGCCTGCTCCTATTGATATCTCATCTGACTTACTTGATATTCAAAAAGATATTGATGAGTCTGATTTTGGAGAAGAATCTATAGCTCTTTTGACCACCAAATTTAGAAATTTTTTGAAAACTAAGAGTCAAAATAGAACTCCATCATCAAACTCCAAAAACAATTTTAAACCTGATTCTGGCAAATTTGCTCCCAAGGAAAATTCTTTTCAAACTCCAGAAAAGCCTTTCACAAACCCTTTTGCTTCAAAGTCTTCTTACAATGGTAAGAACATTGATTCAATTCAATGTAGAGAGTGTCAAGGGTATGGTCATTATGCTAACCAATGTGCAAATACTCTAAGAAAAAAGGTTTGAATTTTTCGGCAACTCACGAGTGATAGTGATGGAGAAGATCCGGTGATCTTATCACTCTCATTGATGTTTATGATTACAGGCGGCGGTCTGCAGGTTCTGTTCAATGTGACTTCCAATGTAGCTACATCAGAAGTCACATCGAGCGAATGTAGGTGGACAGAAGCTTGAGGGATGATCTCTCTTGTTTTAACTCCTCGGTCGAGAAGATGGTGGAGATTCAGTCGATTCTTTGGAAGGGTACAAGGATTGGGAGAAGCGAGCTCACCAAGTTACATTGCTTGGTAAGGCAAGCGGATTGAAAAGGCCAATGAAGATCGGAAAGATTGCATTATAAGGCTGGAAAGCTTGCTAAGCAAAAGGATGTTGAGATCGAAGGGTTAAAGGAGCGGCTCATTCAAGCAAATGAAACCATCGCTAAATGGAATTCAAGCCAACAAAAATGGATGAGATGCTTAATTCGGTAACTCATCCAAGAGGGTATTGGTTTTGTACCAAAAATATTTGTGAGAGAGGTGAAGGTACATCTGAACCTAAACGGCCTTCTGAAATTTTCAAAACCCGATTTCTTTGAAAAGCCAAAATCAAGAAAGAAAAACTTTGTTTGTCATTTTTGCCATAAGCGATGCAACATCGAATGAAGCGACCAATGCGACAACATTGGAAGTCACATTCGAGAAGTCACATCGAAATTCACATCCACAAAAATCAACCTAAATTTTTAAGCGGATGTGGGTTCCCAGGCGTGTAATGACAAGTCCAAATACTGTGAACCATTTGACATATGTCACAGTGCTAAATTGTCGATGATGAGATGTAATGTAACCTTCACTTCTTTGAAATCTCATATAAATTTGGGTCATGGTACTTTGATAGTGGTTGCTCTAGACATATGACGGGTTCTATTGAGAATTTGAAGGACTATGTGAGCATCAATGGTGGTTCGGTGACCTATGGAGGAGGTGCCAAGGGCAAGATAATTGGCAAAGGAACTTTGAATGTTGAAGGTCTTCCAAATCTCACCAATGTTTATCATGTGGAAGGACTTAAAACAAACTTGATCGATATAAGTCAATTATGTGATGATGACCTTGAGTAAGGTTTGATAAAAATTCTTGTGAAGTTTTTGATCAAACTAACAAGTGTCTTCGGCAGTACAAGGTCATCGACAATTGTTATATGTTCAACAATAGCCAAACATGTCACAAAGCTAGTCTTGATATTACGGATCTTTGGCATCAAAAACTAGGACATATGAGTTTTAAGTAAGCTCCATGAGCTTGTGAAACATGATGCGATAAAGGGTTGCCAAACTTGGATAAGAACTATACAAGGTATGTGGTCCTGTCAAAAGGTAAGCAAACCAAGGCCTCTCATCTTCCTATATCTCGGTGTTCCACATCTAGGTGTCTAGAGATGATTCATACGATCTCATGGGTCCCATTGAGGTAGAAAGTTTAGGAAAGAAAAAATACACCTTTGTTTGTGTGGATGATTTTCTAGATACACTTGGGTAATTTTCTTGAGAGAAAAATCGAAACCTTTGAGGCATTTAAAATCACAATACAGTGTGATGAACTTGTATGATCTAAAGCTTATTAGAATTAGATCGGATCATGGCACGAATATGAAAACTCATCCTTTTCTAACTATTGTGCCTCTAATGGCATCTCTCATGAATTTTACGCTCCCAAAACTCCACAACAAAATGGAGTGGCGGAAAGAAAGAATAGGACACTTCAAGAGATGGCAAGGGTTATGTTGACCTCAAAAAATTGGCAAAAGGTTTTGGGCGAAGCTTTAAATACTGACTTGTCACATTGGAAATAGGGTTTCTTGAGACCGGGTAGCACAATGACACCTTATGAAATCTTTCTAGGAAAGAAACCAACCTTAAAATATTTTCATGTTTTTGGTTGTGTGTGCTACCTTCTCAATGATAGAGATCATCTTTCTAAATTTGATTCTAAAAGTGACAAGTGTGTTTTCATGGGATACTCCACTAATAGTCGTGCTTCGAGTCTTTAATCTTAGGACTAAGACTATTATGGAATCTATGAACATTGTCTTTGATGATCTAACGGATCTTGGCCAAAACCATTGAAGAAGATGTTTCGGTATTCTTGATTTTGGAGATAACAATCCCGGAACCGACATCTGAATCCGGTGAACCGATGGTGATCAGCGAACCTGTGGTCGGGAAGTTCGAGGCGATGTGATTGAGTCTTGACACCCAATGTGATTACGAATGTAGCTACATCGGAAGTCACATTGGGCAGAGGCTGTGATGGACTTCCGAGCAAGCGGAATGTCAGGTCCGGTTGTGATCGGGGATATGATGCAAGAAGAACTTGACCAATTCACTAAAAAATGATGTTTGGTATCTTGTTCCTAGACCCACTTTTGTAAATGTTATTGGAACAAATGGATTTTCAAAAACAAAACAAATGAAGTGGGAGAAATAAGAAACAAAAGCAAGACTTGTGGCTCGAGGTATACCGGAGTTGAGGGGTGGATTTTGATGAAACCTTTGCTCACGTTCCCCGTATTAGATCCCGTCGTTTGCTTCTTTGCCATTCGTGCTTTCTTGATATAAATCTTCAACAAATGGATGTGAAGAGTGCTTTCTTAAATGGCATCCTTGAAGAAGAAGTTTTTGTTGAGCAACCAAAAGGTTTTGAGGACCCCATAAACCCAATCATGTGTTTAAGCTAAAAAGGTCTTGTATGGTCTCAAACAAGCTCCTAGAGCTTGGTATGGGACTTTCTGGACCATCTTTTGAAAAGTGGGTTTAGAAGGGGAGAGGTGGACAAAACTCTTTTATTCAAAATCAAGATAAACACATTTTGATAGCACAAATTTATGTTGATGACATTGTGTTTGGGTCCACCTCCAAGTCCTTGGAAAAAGAGTTTGTTAATTGCATGACTTCCACTTTTGAGATGAGTATGGTAGGGGAGTTGACTTATTTTTAGGAATTCAGATAAAACAACTACATGAAGGGATGTTCATATCTCAAGCCAAGTATGCTCTTAACTTGGTGAAGAAATTCAATCTTGAGAATGGAAAACAAAAGAAAACCCTATGGGTACATCCAATAAACTTAACAAAGATGAAAAATCGAAAGTGTTGACCATACATTATATAGGAGCATGATTGGAAGTCTGTTGTATTTGACTGCCACCCGTCCAGACATCATGTATAGTGTGTGCTTGTGTGCTAGGTATCAAGCAAACCCTAAAGTCTCCCACTTGAAAGCTGTGAAAAGAATAATTAGGTATGTTGGTGAGAGTTGTGCATGGGTTTGTGGTACACAAAACACACTACACCAATCTTGTTGGTTTTAGTGATGCTGATTGGGCTGGTAGTGTTGATGATATGAGAAGTACCTCAGGTGGATGCTTTTATTTGGGAAACAACTTGATTTCATGGTTTAGTAAAAAACAAAATTGTGTTGCCCTATCAACGGTGAATCTGAGTATATAGGCTGGCGGTGGTAGGTGTACACAACTCTTATGGATGAATCAAATGATCAAGGATTATGGTTTACACAACAATGTATTAACCATGTATTGTGACAACACCAGTGCCATAAGTATAGCAAAAAATCATGTTCAACACTCTAGAACTAAGCACATTGATATAAGACACCATTTTATTAGAGACTTGGTTGAACAAGGTATTGTTTGCATTGAACATGTGGGAACTGAAAATCAATTGGCTGATATTTTCACTAAGAGTCTAGATTTTGAGAGATTTATAAATCTTAGGAAATCTCTCGGTATGTGTGCCATGTGACCCCTCACTTCTTAAAAAAAATTTAGGCATCTTGCATTGTATTTTTTGGAGGGCACACTAGTTTCATTCTTTATGCTTCAGTACCTTTGTTTGCTGACTTGGACATACATTCAAAATTGTTGTGATTTTCTTGTTCTGATTCTCCTCACCTTCTCCCTAAAGGTTTATTGATATTGAAAAATCTTAAGTCCACAAAGGAAAGAGCTACCTTTTGAAATTTTTGGGATGCAGCAATTTGTCAAAGTACTATGGAGCTTAGGCTTTCATGGGTTGATCTTGAGAAAATTGACTCCCTTGAATTGAAAAAGTGTGAAAGCTACCTAACGGAAAAGAGCTACCTATGAACAAGGTTGTGGCACCTTTCTTTTGGGACTATGAATCCTCGGATTTCATGGGTTGATCAAATAGTAAAGTGGCTACCCTTGGTAAATAGTGTGAAAGGTTCCTAGTGGCATGTGTTGAATATGCTTGAAATAAAGTAAAGCTATTCTCCTAGGGAAATAAAGTACCTATGGTTTTTATGGGAGTTATGTGGTGATTTGGCAAACAAAAGATGAGAAATTGTACATAAAATCATAATTTTGGCGAATGTATCTTCCAATGCAGCTACATTGGGAACTACATTCAAATGATCTAGACATATCACATGTGTGTGACTGCATTGTTTTCTTGTTTTTCAGCATGTGTTAGGCATATTTTCTAGGTCATAATTTGTGTTGATCATATCAGCCCCTTGATGGTTTTGTTTCTATATCAGATTAGTGCAATCTCTATACTAATGATCACCATGTTGAAATTTATGCGTTGTCTAATCTGTGTGATGTTCATGAGGCCCTGAACCTGATTGTGATTACTGTTTGTCAGTTTGGTGTTGTATCAATTTTGGTTAGTTAAGTGTTGAGTATCCTCAAAATACTTGATTAATTTTTGAAAAATTCAAAATTTTAAAATCTGAAATTGGTTGTTACTCCCTCATCTTTAATTCTCCACCTATTTCTCATGACAATTAACAGTTTTTTTTTTATCTCTCCAATGTGATTGGTTAATATTTGATTTATCATCTATATTTGAATTTTGGTTAGTTGTTTAGCCTTCTCCCATTCCATGTCATTAAGAGACTAACGGCTAATTAACATTAAGTGGAGCTATTAGTGTTAATTTTCAGGAAAGAGGAACTCACCACTCACAGAAGCTTGTTCATCCTTCACAATCCGAAAAAGTATACCTTGGAGATTACCTTCATCGAAATCATCCTTCAATCATCGTCTGTTATTGATTCTCTCCTCAACTACTCCATGGATTCTACTCCTTCTTCCACATCCAAGAACCCCAAACAAAATCCATCAGCAGATATAGCTTCCAATGAAGCTACATTGTCCCCAGCATCCTCACCTGAAAATCCCCAAACATCCTTGGTCATTGCACAGCCTTTACCTGAACCCTAAACCGTCATTCTTCCTGGAGAGAAAGGGAACACTATTGATGTAGACAATCCCATCGATTTGTCAGGGTTTCCCCAAATTGGGAACCCTAGTTCTCGGAGATCAAAGAGGCTTAGAGGAATTCCTTCCAATTATGAAAATCCAAGTATGGAGGAGGTTATTTCTGCGAAAAAGCATAAAGTTGTTCTTGGAGTCTTTGAAGAATCTGTGGCCGTTGACAGTGACTCAGATGATGACGACTTTGTACCTGAAACAGGGTCAATCCCAGTTGCTCAAGAAACGGTTTCCAAACCTGCTTCCCCAGTTGTTGTTCCAGTCGAAGAAGAAGGGAGAGATGACGATTATCCAATCCCTTCACCGCGAGTCATTTTTCAAACGGATTCTTCGACTCAAGCCAAAGAATCCTCTGACATTGAGGTTGGTTCTCCTTCAGCATCCAATGCTGACATTAATTTCTCTGATGAAGATCGAACTTTGGCAGATTACCTGGTTCAACTGAAGTCTGTTCCTGCTTCACAACCACCTGCAGAAGATTTGGCCCAACAAACCAGTTCATCTGAATTTGATGATAGTTCAGATAAAAATTTTGACAGCAAAGAAGCAACTCCTGTTGCTAGCGAAGAAAGTGAGGAAGCTCCAGTGCGTTTCACCAGAAGTCGTACATCTTCAGTGAATGTAGCTACCAATGTAGCTACATCCAGAGTTTCTAAAGCTCCTGCTTCTGTGGTTGCTTCTGTTGGTAAAGTTTTCTCTTCCAAATTTATTTCAAAAGCTGCATCTGTGAGATATAACACATCTAGGAAAATCGTAGATGAAAGGGCTATACCTTCAGTTGAATTATCTGAACAGAATTTGTCTCAATTCTTCTCTGATAGAGGTCTTTTAGGGACACTCTCTTCTCTCTCCCCTTATTTCAGAGATCTTATCTATGAATTCTATGCAAATTTAGAAAAACGTATTTTCTCAGTTTCTGATCCTAGGTTTGAAATGGTTTTTGTGCGTGGTAAATGGTATATGTTCTCCTCTTCCATCATCAATAATTTGTTCAAAACTCCTTAGATTGGTCCCTTTGCTATGACCTCTGATCTTAACCTGTGTGCACTTGAACTAACTGGTGGAACCATGAATGAGTGGCCTGGAAAAGGCTCTTCTATTAGCACATCCCAGTTATCCTCCCTTTATGCTCTCATGCACAAAATCTGTTGTGCTAACTGGGCACCCACCACCAACACAGATACCTTAACTGAATAGCATGCTAGAGTTTTATATCATATAGGAACACAAAAGCCTTTTGATTTTGGAGATTTTGCATTTAAGAAGATCACCTCTCTAGCTAGTCTGAGGGTGACAAAAGATCCCTGATTTTTTCCTCTTTGATATATAAAATCCTAGTGTCTCAAGGTTACTCACATGTTGCTGGAACTAGGCTTACTCCTATTCTTGATCCTCTACACATTTCTGCAAAACTTTTGAGAGGAGATAGAGTTGTGAATCTGCCCCTAGTTTATCCCTATGTTCCTGTTTCTTCAGTTCCTCCTGCTTCTGTTCCTGGTCCATCTCTATCACAACCATCTATTCATCCTTCTGTCAATGTTACTTCTAATGTAGCTGCATCAGATATTTCTTCTTCATGCATCTCAGATCATCCTTCTGCTCCCATCTCCATTGCTTTTATTTCTGATCAGTTGAATATGGTAAACTCTCAACTGGCTATTCTGTCATCACAAACATCCCTCCTTCAGTCCTTGGCTGCACAATACACTTGTTGGTTGGCCATGCATTCTGGCCAAATAGGGGGTTGTGTTCCAAGTGTTCCAGTTGCTCCTGTGGTTGATGATACAAGTGCTGGTGTTGTCCCTGATGTTCTAGTTTCTTCTGCACCTGAACTTGTTGTTCCTGAATCTGTTGCTGGGAAAGAATCTGAAACTGTTGAAGAACAATGCTGAAGATTGTTGTTCTTGTGGATGAATTGAAAATTGAGTGGTTGAAAATTTGAGTTTGTGGTTGGTTGTATGTCTTAAACAATATTTTTTGATTGGTCTGTAATAGCTTCTTAAACTGATTTCTGTTTGATGTGGCTTTGTAACTCTTTAACTGTTTTGAGGTTGGTTGGTTATGGTTCCTATAGTTTGACTTCCATTATTCTTGTTTGTGTTCAGAGGGTGAGTTTTTGGATTTGTCTCTCTAACATTTGCATGATGTAATAGGAATTGATAATGGAACACTTGTCATTGGATTTGACCAGAAATGCTCAACAAAGGGGGTGATTGTAAGGGTAAAATAGGTCATGCCTATTTTTACTTGTTTCCCCTTTCATGGTCAAAATTTCATATTTGACAAGTTTGTTGTAATTTAGGATTTAACATCTTTAATTAGATTTAGTTGTGTTATATTTTGAACCAAAATCTTTAATTAGATTATGGTGCATCATTTTTGGTAACAAAATCTTGTTATAAATCCTAGTCAATCCGTGAATCTAGTCTTTTTTGATATTTTCCATGGATTTGGTAAGTTGTTAATACTTCCTTGTTACTAATCCTTTTCCTTGTAGAAGATGGATTTTTTCCATGTGTATAGGTCTTCGCAATGCTATATATAAAGGAGCTGGGACACGGGTATTGGCAGAGCTTAAGAGAGAGAATCAAGGCCATAAAGATGTGAGCAAAATCATAAAAGTTCAGAGGCAGTTTTTCAGTCCAGACGTACAACAGATTGTTTGTTGCTCCTGATGTTATAACATCGGCAGTAACATTGAAGTTCTGGAATTCAGTTTTATCTTCCTGTTTCAGTTTAGGAAGTTGTTTTATTTCTTCCCACGTTTGGTCTACTTTGTTTTCTGTGGGGTTTTTGTTCTCCAAGACGTGTTGTCTTGTGAGAGTTTTTTTGTTAGTGATTTCACAATAGTTTTTGTAAAACACTTGATCTTTTTAATGAAATCTTTGTGGCCTTGAGGCTAGGTCTACAAGCATTGTCGTGTAGATTGTTTTGGTAATCTTTTGCATTCTGTTCATTGTCTGATTATTAGTCTTCCGCTGTTTTGTTCATCCTAAACCATTGTGATTCCCATTGTAGCTACATCCATAGCTACATTGGAAATTGCATTGGTTTCACCTGAGAATACTAGCTATTGTGTTCTTTTAGACTCTTTACCCGGAACGGAGGGAGTATATATTAAGCTAAAAAGTGAGATTAAGGGGCCTTTTTTTGGTAAAAAAAAATCGTGGCCCTAGTACCGCCAACGCCTGGCCTAGCCTCTAGGGTCGGCCCTAAAAAAACGTGATTCTGGATGCTCGGGGTATGGCTAGAGTTAGAGTTTCTTAGTTGTCTTGTTTGTTGTTTCCCTTTTTTGTTATGTTATATTTCCTTTTCGAGGTTAGGCTCCTTTATCCTCCCATCTATAAGGGCAAGGCTGGTTGTCTCCCTCAAATTTGTTTTTTTCCTTTATTTAATAAAATCTTATAGGGTGCCACCCTGTTTCCCTAAAAAAAAATAGATTTTAGTTTTAGTGCCATAACTAGAACTCTAAATGTAATTAATGAGTGATAACATGCCTTATTTTAACAATTCTCTATACATTATATATAGAGATAAAAAAAATTTCTCCATCCATCTTCTTCATTCTTAGTTCCTTTTTCCTCTATTCTTTTCATCTCTTCTTTAATTAACTGGATTTTAGAGATTCTCTTTGCTAAATTAGATTCAAGATCATTGAAGGAACAGTCCTGTAATGCAACACCCCGAGAAGCACCTCAAAGTGTTAGCCAATTCACACACTCACAATCACAATTTAACTGAAAATCAAGCCTCACAATCAATTTTATTATTCCTAATTACGCTATCACTTTGCTACACTGAGATTTAAATCTTATAAATATATCTTACAATGTTATATAACACCTTACAATTAACCACTGGTCCACTACGCTATCGTTGCGCTACTCTGATAATAAGATACAACAACAACAAACTTAAACATATAAACAATTCTTGCCCAAATCACCGAGTTTTCCGAATCTTTAAGCTTTATACATGAGACTTCCTGCAAAACCACAATCTAAGTAAAACAAATAGGAAAGGCTAAGTCTCAGTTCAGTATGGTTTTATAACTTATGTATGCTATGCATGTATACAACCATATAGATATGGAGTCATACAACGATTTCAATAACAATCTAAACATATTAAACAGTCAAGTCCCACTACTACGTAGATGGTTCAAAGCATTCACTATCCCATATCGGTCAATACAGTGATCCATCATGAGTAACGAGATCTCTTGCTCATATAAGTGCGTTATAGAAACACATAAAGTTTACTGGGTCGAGATATATATCTGACTCCAACCTTACACCCATGTACTGTTGTTGAAGCTTGAACTTGCACAATCATTTTCTCAAATTCAGATTGTTATAGCTCGAGCGAGTCAATCACATGGTCGGGTTCCTAGAACCCCGAACTGATGTGAAGACTATGCACTACCCCCTCCCCCCGTCGTAGGGATAGTGTGTGTGACCTCCGTTATCGCTGTAACGGAGGGGTTAGGTCTGTAAACCCCGCTACTAATTTCCCAGCGTTACGCCCCGGGACAATCAATGGTAGTCCTAAACCCTTTGAGTGATTGTTTCCATGCTTATGTTCAGCTTGTTATGCATATAAACACCATTAATCATGTTCTGATTCTAGCCATGTTACTATTGTTATCACATTGGACTATTCCATGATTATTGAACGTAAACACATAAGTCAACAATGAGTTATAACGTAAACTCATCTTATTGTTACTTACATTAGATTGTTATAATTACCTCACATAAACACATGTTGAATTATGAAGTAACTCACCAATACCAATTAACAACACAAACCAACAATGAGGGTATGAACACACAGACAAGATTCAGGCAAGTTATGTCCATACAACTAAGAAATGACTTCACAAGTAGGTTTGAGATCAAGATTTAATCCACATATTAACATTGTAGAATGTGAGTGTGCTGGGTAAAGTTTTAGGCGTGACACGTTGCTATCAAAGAACCTCAAAAAGTAAAGGATCAAGATGGAAGTCAAGATTGATCGAGCGAAGAGAAAGACGGCAAAAGTTGATGCCTCTCTCTAGTACTCACTAGGTTCTCAGCCAAATGATTTTCTATCAATCCTTTTCGATCCTTGAAAATGAGGTTTTGACCTCTATTTATAGTGAATATGGGATGACACGAGGAATATTCATGCTAGGTGTCATCGGCCTATTGACCACACAATGATCATAGTGTAAGTCCAGTAGACAATGAAATAAGGCTAGAGGGGGTGAATAGCCTTTTAAAAACTTTAGGGGTTATTTTTAAAACCTTCAAAAACTGGCAGTGGAAATAATGAGTTATTATCATATAGAAAGAGTGTTCTATTAGCTGATGGCCAAAACACTTTGTGTCAACTTGTTGACACAGGTTTAAGTAGTAAAGGTTTTAAGCAGATCACTTAATGTAAGAAATGAACTAAAAGACAATTTATAAAACAATTAAGTAAATGATTCAAACATGTAACTAACTGACACTTAAGTAGATTGAAGTTGCTTAAGTGTGAGAAACAATTCTATCAATTGAAAGAATAAATGACAAAGTATTTAGGAGTGGTTCAAAGTGTAAAACTGCTACGTCCACTACCAAGTTGGTTGAACTTGAATTTTGAAGTGCACTAAAATTATATATATTCTAAGTGATCACTAACGGATCAGTGTAAAAATAAACCAGTGTTTGAGAAGTGATTGAGAAACAATCAAACTCATGCAACAATCAAAGGTTCCTTAAAGATTATAAAGAATAAATGAACAATCGAAATAATGATTGTTCAAACAAGAACTAGAAAGAGATTAATATATGGGAGACTATCTAGTAAGTGTTTGAGAGAAGAAGCTTTTCAAAGAAAGATTGAAGTTTTGAATCAAATGAAGGCTTCAACGTATTGTCTCTGTCAGTGTGCTTTGAGGATTTGTAAGATTTATGAGTTTAGTGCACGTAATTCTGCGAAGGGTGTCTTCTTCGAGCCTTGGTTCAGACGTTTTATAGAGATCTTCAAATTTAGAGCCGTTTGAGAGAACAAGGTTGAAACTTGAATTTATTGAAGACATGATGATGAAAAAAAATATTTCATTGAATGCACAGAGATCTTGCAGAATGTTAGAGATAAAGGATATCACCTAGCATCAAATAATAAAGAGAGTTATTAGTGTTGGGCGAAAAACGCACACGGACAAGATTACCCGATCAAAACAAGTAATAAAGTGAAAAAGGAGAGTGTTGAACCCACGAGGAAGCAATTTGGTTATTTTTAATGAATACCAAGCACGTTGCAATTTTGACTATATTTAGACGATTGAATTTGAGTAATTAACTAATTAATTAAGCTAAAACAAGAAATTAAATAAAACAATATTAAAATAAGATTGATTTCAATGAGAAAGGATCTAGATTTTTTATTTTCAATTGGCTCTTCCGTTGTGATTTAATAAGGGATTGCTATTAATGTTACTCTATTTTTTTGGAAGTCGGGGATTCAAAAATCACTGTTAAGGGCTTTCGCTTCATATAATGGTGATAATTAACGGCATAAATTCACGGGCTTTCGCTACGTATGAAATTATCCAATTAATCGCTTCCAAACACAAAACTCCAATTGACTATCTTAAGGAGAGTTTGTAACGTTGACTAACTCAACCAAAAGACAACTATGTTGTATTTTCTAAAATCATTAAGTCATTTTCACGCACTAAGCAATTTATAAAATCATGTGATGGGTGATTAAATCAATACAAGCATTAAGAGCACAACATAATACCCAAAAATGAGTTAATATAAATTAATAACAATACTCAAATACTATCTCAACATCCAAGCCAATTTATATCAAAATCCTAGGCAATTAAATTAGCTCATAATACTAGGAAAGTAAATCAAATCTTTAATAAAAAATATTGTTATTAAATAAAAATAGAGAGTAAAGTGTACAATACTTTTTTTAAATGGGGGAAGTGATTTGGATTCCTAGCCTTTGCCTTGGAAAACAATGGAAGAACAATGGAAGAGGAAAGAAATGAAAATGGCGGCTGCTTTGATGCTTATTGTTCTAGTCCTCTTGCCTAACCGAAAATGTGATCCTTTTTACTCTCAAAAATTGATAGGGCATTGGTCCAACCAAGGAGGGGCAAATTTGGGAGAACAATGGAGGAAATAGGGGCTTAATTAGGAAGGAAATAAAGGACGGATCAAGGCTTGGAGGTGGGCTACCCGGCTGATGACACGCGGACTACCCAAGGGAGGATGCAGTTCGCGGTGTGAAGGAGAGAGGGTGAAAAGGTGGGATAAAAAGGAGAAATGGGCTGGATCTGAAGCGGATCTTGGATGGAGCTCCATAGATTACACGCGGGTCAGGCAATGGAGGCGGGGTGACATGACCGCATGGCTGGGCGACTACACGTTAATGAATGTGTTTCAGAATTGGCGTCAGCCTCCCCTTCCTTTCTAAGATGCGTGCCGGTGCCCCAGGATTTCTAGAAGATGAGCCGCAGTCTTTCCTCCTCCAGTTCTATTAATTTTGTCTTCCGTTAGCCTCTGTTAACCCCCGTTAGCTCTCCCATGCCTTTGGACTCTAATGGTCTTCAACGGACTTTGACCGAATGATTCAAAGCTCAATTTTAAGGCCCAAAATTGCCTTGATTTGCATGTATTGAGTCTTGAAAACCTCAAATATCTTCGTGATTGTAGACACCCCAAATTCGTACCCCTATTTTATATTGTCAATTAAATATTACAAAATAGACTACTAATTATTTCTTGTATGTTTCAGGAACAAAGGTACAAAAAGATAAATAAAACAAAAATCAAAAAAAAAGAAAACAAAAAAGAAAGAAAAGAAACAAAAAAAAGAAAGAAAATTGAAAAGATAAATAAAACAAAAAACAAAAAAAAGAATAAAAAAGAAAACAAAAAAAACAAAAGAAACGAAAAAGGAAAAGAAAAACAAAAGAAACCGAAAGAAAACGAAAAGAAAAAAAAGAAAAGAAAAGAAAAAGAAAGAAAATCAAAAAAGAAAAGAAAACAAAAAGAAAGGAAATCAAAAGAAAAAGCAAACAAAAAAGAAAAGAAAAAAACGAAAAAGAAAACATGGGCAGCCGGTCACCCCCCTTTCTTACCCACTAATCAAACTCCCACCTATATATATTCCCTCATTCCCTCACAATCAAAAAACTCTCACTCACAATCCCTCTCTACCCGGCCCACTATCTCTCTCTCCAGCCTTCATTCTCCCTCAATTCCCAACCCCACTCACAATCCCTCACTCACAAATCCCCTCTCTCCAGCGAACTCTCCCTCTCTCTTTTCACCTAAGCCGGCCCACACTCTCTCTCACCCATTATCTCCCTCACTCACACATATATATTCCCCCAAACCCAAACAGCCTCCTCGGCTCACTCACACACACTCGCATAATATATACTCCCACTCCAGCCGTCATAAACCAACAGCCCCACTCACCCACACACACTCACATACATATACTCCCTCCACCCGTCTCCCTCTCTCTCTACCCGCACACACACACCACACGAACACACACACAAATACATAAACACACGCACACACAAAAATACACAAACACAATACCCTGTCGTTACGCCGTCCGATTTCAGACAACAAAATCAACAAATACAAAGCTAGCACGCCGCCCAAATTCACAACAACACACAACACACAAACAACACACACAACAACAACAACAACAACAACAAAGACTCCTCTCCCGGTATGAAGGAAGACACACGCCATTTTAAAGTGCTGCAATTTTAAGGCGTTATTTATTTATTTACTTTTCAGCTCATTTATTATTTTAAAGTTGTATTTTAAATCCCAAGATGTAGCCAATATAAGTCGCTTGTCGCCGCCTCCTGATTAGATTAGGAAATATTATGTAAAAGAAAGTTATAATTGGCCAAATATTCTTAAATATGTTTGTAATTATTGGAAGGAGGCCGCGAAGTCAGAAATAATGTAGCCACGAATGTATTCGTTTAAATTTCCCTTGTCAAAATATGACCTTATTTATTTGCTGGATAAATATAACAACGAAGATACTCACCTAAAAACGTTTTGAGATCGAAAGAGGCGAGTTGGGTGCCTAGCACCTTCCCCAACTCGTAACTTAGCCCCGAACCCGCTTCTAAAATCTCCGATTTTCTTTTTTGGTTTTCCTTTATTTTTGCCTTAAAATAAAGGTATGCATTCTAAAACTTTCGGATCCAGGTGGAGCCTCGCAACACCTCTTCCATCTTTGCACTTTCTCGTTTCTCCTAAAAAAGGAATTTTACGGAATGGAGTGGGTGATGTATTCCCATATCCCTGTATCCCCTAAACAAGGGATAACTTGATGCGAGGAAACCATAGCTCCCATAGTGATCCGAACAGCCATAAGGCTATTTTAATAAATCCATGTCAAGGCCGCAATATCTTTTCTTGCATCTCTTTATTTTCCCTCGAAGATAAAAGAGGAGAATGAGAATGGAAAGTGTAATGCATTCCCATATCCCCGTTATCCCCCGAAATAGGGATAACCGATACGAGGAAACCTTTAGTTCCCATTTGGATACAAAATCCACTGTGGCAACCGAGGCACATTCCAACGTAAGCAACATGGAAGTCACTCCTCTCGCACTTTGGATTTCGCTCTCCCCCAAAACAAGGGAGGGTGGAACGAGCAAAGGTGTCCCGTGATTCAGCACGCACGCCAAGCATTCCCTAAACATAATGTGCCAAGGCGGAGCACACCGTTAACCTCATTGTACGCGATCTGCTTGGGAGTTGTTTTATTTTAAATAAAATGAGGGCTAGACTCATAAAACAAAAACTTTTTTTGTTTTTTCTTTGTTTCGCTGCGTGATGATGCCAAGTATATTAATTTCACGCATTTCAATAAAGTGTTCTAGCCACGTGGCTATATTTGTGGATATGATCCTCCATCTCATGCCAGCTTCTGCTCCGATACTGCTACGGACATGTTTAAGAGTATTAAAAAATTCAAAAAATATATATACAAAAAAATTCGAAAAATCAAAAAAAATATCTATTATATACTACAATAAATT
>CM028379.1:4109596-4144288 GCA_013146195.2 Codonopsis lanceolata
AAAAAATTCAAAAATAAAGACAACACAGTTGAAGAAGATAAAAAGAATTCAGATCAAGAAGAAGAGGAACCTTATGTGCTCCCCACCTTCGCTCCTTCAATTCCGCTTCCAGAAGACTTATGAAAAACCCGAATGGACAAACAATTCACGGAAATTTATAATATGTTATCATCTTTGCTTAATGTTATTAAATATAGTACCAGTTTTTTCAAAGATCTTCACTCTCTAAGAAACACAAGTTTGAAAACAACGAAAAGATTGTTGTTTAAAACGCCGCCTGCTTTTACAACCCGAAGTTACCACCTAAGTTGAAGGACCCAGCAGCTTTAATATTCAAGTTTCCTTTGGGAGACTCTAAAAAGATGAAAGCAATGCTAGATTTAGGAGCAAGTATTAACTTGATGCCTTTCTCTGCCTATAAACAATTAGGTCTAGGAGAACTAAAACCCACTAATATGCAATTACAATTAGCCGATCGCTTAAATATCCCTGGGTATAGTGGAAGATATCCTAGTTCAAAGTTGATAAATTAATCATACCGAGACTTTGTGGTTCTTGAGATGGAAAGGAAGATATGCACTAATAATGAAGTCCCAATATTGTTAGCGCACCATTTATGGCAACTGCTAATACAATGATAAATGTGAAAAATGGTAAACTCACAATGTCGCCCTAGGTGAAACAGCTTGAAATTTCGTGTTTGATGCTATGAATAGACCTAGTGACATGAGTGCTTGTTTTCAATTGATGAGATTGAGAAATTATCAACCGAAACTTTTGAAGAAGAGCAAGATTATGAGAGAGATAGATTTATTGTCTATGATGATAGCCCTATTCCTCCCATAAAAATTGACATTGAGGAAATTGAAAGAGAAATAGAAGAAGAAAGATTAGAAAAAGAAAAGCTAGAAGCTAGTAAAAAGAAAGATGAAAAGAAATAAAGGTAGAATCGAAATTAATTTCGATGAGTCAAAGAAAGAGTTGAAGAAAGTTATGAAATTAAAGAAGATGAAGTAGAGATTCTAAAATCTCTTTGAGGAAATTGAAATTGAAGATATTAAGGAAGAAAAACAAGAAGAGAATAATGAGGCTAAAATAAAAGAAACAATTAAAAAAAATTCTGAATTTATGCCTTCTATTAATTCTCCCAAAGTCAAAGAATTAAAGCCATTACCATCCCACTTAAAATATGCATTTTTAGGGGAAGGTAACACTTTGCCCTATTATTATAGCGTTGACTTATCGAAAAACAAGAAGAAAGTTTGTTAAAGTTTTATGGACACATAGAGAAGCCCTAGGATGGTCTTTAGCGACTTAAAAGGAATTAGTCCTCTATGTGTATGCATAAAATTCATTTAGAGGAAGGTAGTAAACCTTCTAGAGAAAGACAGAAGACTCAACCCACACATGGAAGAAGTCGTTAGGAAAGAAGTTCTTAAGCTCTTAGATGCGGTATAATTTACCCTATATCGATAGTAAATGGGTTAGTCCTCGGCCCAAGTAGTTCCTAAAAAGTCGAATTATCGTTGTCAAAAATGATAAAGATGAATTAGTCCCTACAAGGACTATTATGGTTATAGAATGTGTATCGATTTGCGTGAAATTAAATGCGCAACAAGGAAAGACCACTTTCCTTTGCCATTTATTGACCAAATTCTTGAAAGATTAGCAGCCATGAATACTATTGTTTTCTTGATGGTTTTTCTCGGTATAATCGATCCCCTGTTGCACTGAAGACCAAGAGAAAACAACATTTACATGTCCCTTTGGTACTTTTGCCTTTAGGAGAATGCCTTGGGTTGTGTAATGCGCCAACTACTTTTCAAAGATGCATGATTTCTATATTTTCGCACTTAGTTGAATTTTTCGCTGAGATGCGAGAAGTAGAAGTTTTCATGGATGATTTTTCATTGAAATTTTGATCACTGCTTAGAAAACCTTACATCTGCCCCGAAAAGATGTCGCGAAACTAATTTAACGTTAAGTTGGGAGAAAAGTCACTTCATGGTAAAACATGGAATTGTCTTAGGGCATGTTGTTTCAAATAAAGGAATTGAAGTTGACAAAGCTAAAATTGAAGTTATTTCGCAACTACCCCTCCCACTTCACTTAAAGGAGTTCGAAGTTTTCTAGGTCATGCCGGTTTTTATCGTAGATTTATAAAAGACTTTTCCAAAATCAGAACCTCTATGTAATTTGTTAGCCAAAGACACATAGTTTATTTTTGATAAAGAATGTTTGGAAGCTTTTAATTTATTAAAAGAAAAGTTGACTATCGCCCAATCTTATCCGGCCCCGATTGGTCACTTCCGCTCGAAATCATGTGTGATGCACGATTTTGCAATTGGAGCCGTGTTAGGACAAAGGGTAGATAGAAAGCCTCATGTGATCCATTATGCTAGTAGAACTCGAATGATGCTCAATTGAACTATACCACTACCTCGAAAAGGAATTTTTAGCAAGAGTATATGCTTTAGAAAAATTTAGATCATATTTGCTAGGATCAAAGGTGATAATCTTTCTCGATCATTCTCATTAAAATATCTCTTAAGCAAGAAGGATGCTAAACCCCATTAATTAGATGGATGTTATTGTTACAAGAATTTGACATAACTATCAAGGATAAAAGAGGAACCGAGAATGTTGTGGCCGACCACTTGTCTAGGTTAGAATTTTCACCCTTGCCGAGCGCCAATTTCTTGATGATCCTGCCCCCATTAATGATAATTTTCCCCGATGAACAACTCCTAGCCATTAAAGACTCGACCCTTGGTATGCCGACTTTGTCAACTACTATGTGTCCGATATAATTAATCCGGATTTTGATCATTACTTAAAAGAAGAAATTTTTGGCGGAAACGAAAAATTATTTTTGGGAAGCCCTCACTTATACAAGATTTGCTCGATTCTTTAATAAGAAGATGTATACGAAAAAAGACCAACAAGGTATCATGGAATTTTGCCATGGATATTCTTGTGGTGGTCATTTTAGTGGTAATAAAACCGCCGAAAAATTTTGCAATCGTTTGTATTGGCCTACTGCTTTTAGAGATTGTGAACTGCTTTACAAAACATGCGACAAATGTCAAAGAACGTGGTATAGGAAAGAGAAACGAGATGCCCTTACATGTTTATTTAGTAGTTGAAATCTTTGATGTTTGGGGTATTGATTTTATGGGTCCCTTTCCGTGTCCAATAATTGTGAATACATTTTGGTAGCGCTTGATTATGTCTCTAAATGGATAGAAGCAAGAGCAACTAAAACTAATGATGGAAAACAAGAGTCAAATTTGTTGAAGATTTATTTGCTAGATATGGAGTCCCTAAGGCCATAATAAGTGACCAAGGAACTCATTTTACCAATAAGTTGTTAAACAATGTTCTTAGAAAGCATGGTGTAACTCACAAGTTAGCTACACCTTATCATCCACGCACTTCCGGACAAGTAGAAGTAAGCAATAGGTAGATAAAAGCGTTGTTAGAAAAGACCGTTAGGCCTAATCGTAAAGATTGGGAATCTAAACTTAAGGATGCTTTATGGGCATACCGAATCGCTTTTAAGACACCCATAGGAATGAGTCCATATAGGATGGTATATGGTAAAGCTTGCCATTTACCAAGGAAATTGAGCACAAAGCCTATTGGGCAATTAAAGAATTGAATTTAGATTTGACATTAGCGGAGAAGAAAGATTGTTCCAGCTTAAATGAATTAGAAGAACATAGACTCAATTGCACTCAAAATGCAAAAACTTATAAAGAAAAGACCAAAAAGTATCATGACATGGGATTAGCCAACAAAATGCTTCATCCGTATGAAAGTATTATTGTTTAACTCTAGGTTAAGGTTATTCCTGTGTAAATTAAAATCCAAATGGTCCGGGTCCTTTTAGAATAGTACGAATTTATCCTCATGGGGCCGTGCAAAACCCCAAAAATAATGAAGTGTTTAAAGTGAATGGACACCGACTCAAGCCGTATTTTGAGCCAATGTCGCTTGAACGAACAATTGAATTAATCCGCTTATGACAATGAACCACCAAGAGACTAGGCTTGCGCTTTGTCGAGCCAAAGACATTAAACAAAGGCGCTAAGTGGGAGGCAACCCACTAATTTGAAAGTTATTTGTTAACTAGTTATTTAGATATGTTTTTCTCCGTTAAATTCTATTCTTGGACATTTAATTTTTAATTAAATATGCCAAAATCTAAGTTTGGGGGAGAAAACATCTTAATGTTGTATTTATATGTTGCTAATAATTTTTAGTTTAGAATTTTTGTTTAGATTTTTCATACAGAATTATCAAAGACATAACGGAATTAACGAAAGGACTAAACCGCAAGTGTTGAAAAGTTGGAAAGAAGACAAAGTGAGCTGCCCACCTTATGACTAGTGTAGGACCTGCACACCGCAAGGTCCCCAGAAATGCGAATATCTGGGCCAAGTGTCGACATGGGGAATGAATGAAGGAATCCCAACCGTTTGATCGCCTACCTTGCGACGCAGGTGGCGCACCTTGCGACCGCAAGGTCCCTTTATTTAAAGCCACCGGTTTCTTCTTCAAATCACACACGTAAACTCTCATCTCTTCAAGAAGCAAAGCTGAGCCCAACCCAAATTCTTCAAGAATTCCCAGATCTTCAAGAATTTCAAAGATCATCTTCAAGATACACTCTCCTCTCTCCTCAAACTCCTTCATCTCCTCACATCATCCCACCATTGCACTCCACCAAGTTGAAGAACTTTTGAAGAGAGGAAGAATCACCATTGTTGTCAGAGAAGATCACCACCTCGGTTGCATTCACTTCATCAAGCCGCAAACTAGTATTCCTAACACCTCTTTAATTTCATACGTGAAATATTTGCATGCTAGGGTGCTAGTTAATTTTTAACGTAGATATATTTTTGCATGCTTTAGATTAAAATTTTAATTTTAAAATTTTAAAACACAAATTTTAATTGTTATATTTTTTAGTTTTTAAAATTTTATCAACAAAATGTTTAAGCAAGAAATACGGGCTCTTCATCCTCCCGCCCGCTCAGAGGAAGAACAAAATTTTGACATCACTGCAGTTCTATTTAAGCATCGTAAGGTACACCAACAAACTCTCCAAGTCCTTGGTGCCCGAAAGGGGATTCAAGGCTGAAGATTTTGGCTTCGCCCCATGCTCGATGGCTCGAGGTGGGGCTTCTCGTTAGATTCTCCGCCGAGGACGCCATAGTCCCTATTGTCCGAGAATTCTACGCCAATGGCGACATTGGCATGGATGGCGTGTGCTAGACACCATTAAGTTAGGAGTAAAATAGTTAACTTTTTCTACCAAAGCATTAACACCCATTTTCGGCACCTCCAACTTGGTTGGTGCCGATGACTATAGCACACACCTCCACTGCATCCCCGCCGAGGTGGTGAATGCCGTCATTGCTCTCCCCGTGTGGAGTGGTCCTATAACCGTAACCCACCATATGGACCTCGCACCATGAGAGAGTCCTTCAAGACACACGGCCAAGCCCGTATAAATTTGTTTGTGGCTCGCCTCATGCCCTCAAGTCACCAAAACACCTGTGAATTGGGAGAGGGCTGTTCTGACCTACACCATCATGACTAATGGGTCTATTGATGTTGGCCGTTTGATCAACGGCCAAATCAAGACCCTAATTAGAGGTAGGACGAATGCGGGGTTCGCGTTCCCGCATTTGATCACTGACTTGTGTAGGGGGCAACGTGAGAATGCCCAAACACGCCGAGAGGTCAAGGTGGTCCTGGCATTACTAGGGCCATTTTGTTTGAGCATCACCAAGCGAGTGAGGGTTCCTCAAGAGGAGGAACCCAAGAGAAGACGAGGATCCACTCGTTGGGATCTCCAACAAAGTTGGAGGCGCTATCCTCCAAACCGATATGGTGAGTCGCCAGCCACATGCGTTTGAATTTTATGTTAACACTGCTGGGCGTAATGTCCCAACTATTATGGGCTGCCACCAGGCACGATCCCCGAGTTTCATCCTCATTCGTTATCTCCGCCCGACTCACCTTGAGTCGAGGCCCAAGTTCCATCCTCGTTCGTTAGGTGGACCAGCTATGTCCTTTTGATATTTGTCCTACCCCATCAATCCTCTCATATGTTCCTCTATTTTGAGGACAAAATAGAACTTAAGTTTGGGGGGGGGGGATTGAAAATTTTAGGTCTTAGCAGGTCCCAGCCTAACGAAGAATGGAGTCAGTTGCTATGTCGTTAGGGTGAAAGAGTTTTGCTTTATTTGATGACCATTTAACTCTTCACCCTATTTATCCCTGTTTTTATTTTTTCGATTTTCTGAGGTGTTGCCTTGACCAGAATACACTCACATTAGATACTCGTGGGTTCCTCTTATGGGGACCCATCATCAATTGTGTCATTGTCATCACCTCCAATTTTCGCAATTTCTTAGAAATATATATAAAAAATAAAAAATAAAAAAAATAATATTTAAATTCAAAATATTCATCCTCGAGTTTAGGTGTGGTAATGCTAGTCGTAGTCCATGAGGAGATTAGTGCAATGAACCGCATAGTTAGTCCGTAGATCCCCCTGGAATTTACTTAATTTTGCGAAACTTTTACTTTTCTCCAAATTCTTCATGCACTCACACCACATAACTTTGGATTGATTAGAATAGTTTTATAAAGTTTATAACACCGATTGATCTTCAACAGGATATGCACAAGAATATGATGCATAGCCATTCGAACATAATTGTTGCATTAAATTGTAACTTAGGGTCAATTGCATGATAAATAGATCCCTTGGATTTTTCTCATTTATATATCTCAAGCACACTTTCGAACCGTGTTTGCATGTTAGTCTCAATTGTCCCTACCATCTGTCTTAGCGAATGCTTATGTGAAATCCAGTGATGCTAAACACTCAACCCAATTCCCATAGTTGATATGATATTTTGTGTTATCTTACTTGCTTTAAATATTATGTGAGCATTTGGCATTAAGAAATGATTTAGGCCATCTTTGGATCGTTAGAGCCTAAATATTCCCTGACCTATACTAAATATATCCCTAGTGTCCCCTTTGAGCCTAATGAAAAAGAATGGAGTGTGTTAAGCACACTATTTAAACCCCCATTCGACATCGTTTCCTTACCCACATTAACTTAACCCTAAAAGCCTATACACTTTTAGCCTACCCTTTGAGAGAGTAGGATTGGGTGGGAAATTGATTCTAGGAGGACCACTTCTTTTCAGTTAGGCTATTTTTCAGAAGACTTCTTCTTTCCGTCGTCGAAAAAAAAAAAAAAAAAAAAAATCATTGTCGACGAAAAATGAAACGGAAGAAGAAGAGTGTAAACAAAGATTCAAATGGAAGCATAGCTTTCAAGAGAAAATATGTTAGAAAAATTCTGCTGATTGGAATGTGATATTTTTAGAAGAATATATTGCCCAAAACAAGTTTGGGGGGGATAAAGAAGAAAAGTGAAAAGTAACACAAAGTACCCCTCCACTTGTGGTCTTTGCAGGTCCTAGCCTAAATAGGGAAAACTTCCTTTTGCTTGGAAGTATGAGGGATAAAGGGTAGTCTTACTCTCTCACTTTGAATTCCAATACCTTTCCATCAAATCCCCCAACACCTTGGCCTTACATTACAAGCTTAAAAAGTCCTAATGATCTTCTTGCCAATGCTTATGTTGTTTTTATTGTCAAGTAAGTATCATAAAATTGATCACACACTCCATATTCATTATTATTCACCCTAAAGCTCACTGTGTTAGCATAATCTTAGCTATTACAAGTCATTGGGATAGGAGAGCATTGTATACATACATAGAAGTGCATGGGATGGATGTGTAAATCTTTTGAATCCTTGGGACCTTTCGTCTCAGAATCGACTGTGTTTGAATGGTAGATCTCATACTTCTTAATGCATGATTTTCTATTAAACTGTAATTTTCATATGAATGTGGTGTTTAGCTCAATAAAAGCTGTTTTAGTCAAGATATTCTTTAAGACTGGTGATCACACACACACGGAGAAATTAAAAGTAGTAGCAGTATTAAGAAAAGACTAGTTGGTTCTATATAACTAAGCCTGCATATATGTGGTGAGCATCAAACTGAGATTGCATGCATGCCATATGCTTATAACTTGAGGATGAAACCAAAAAGATTTTATGTTGTATTTTAGTTTATATTTATACATTTGTTTTTGTATTTATTCGCATAGTCGAGTCACTCGAAAGAGTCTCCTTGAGTTTGTGGGTTTATAGAGGAGTGTAAATAGTGTCACCCTCACAAAAAAGATTTTAATTTTTGTTATTTAGATGTTTTTGTATTTATAAGTTTATTTGTTTACTCGTGGACGAGCAAAGTTCAAGTTTGGGGTATTTGATCGATGTATTTTATACGCCGATTTTATATGCTTCGTGACTTGAATTAGGCTATTTCATGAGTCTTTTGAGTACTAATATATGTTTTTGGTGAGTTTTGTAAGTTTCAGATTGTTCGTGAAAATACGCGAAACTCCGTGGTTTAAGTGCAAATTACAAAGAAAGAAAAATTGAAGAAAATAAAGCGTCAATGGACACCTTGCGGACGCAGGTGCCTCGTGCCTGCGACCGCAAGGTAGGCGTGTGGTCCCGAAGCCGCAATCGAAGAGCCAAGAAGCACACACGGAGACCTTGCGGACGCAGTATCCAGCACCTGCGAGGTAGGCGAATGCGCGAAGTCGGGTTTTCACACGGTCATTCGATTCAATCACAACTCCCAAGTATATATAGAAGTCGGATGCCGAGCCTAAGCATAAGGAGGACGGCCGGAAGCTCTCTACATAGATTTTAGGTAGTTTTAGATTGTATAACATAATTAGGTTTTGTAATTTCAAGTATTGAAGATCAAATCATGTCTTCCATCATCTTCATGTCTCGTTCATCGTCTATGATGAACTAAATCATCCCTAATCTAGGAGGTGGGAGGTAACTTGTATCGAATTTATGTTTTGATTCTTATATTTATGTCTATTCAATGCTTGTTGATTGTGTTGTTTATCAATCCCTTTATTATTTCGCTTTGAACAAATGAATGTAATCGCAAATAATAAAGGCTTAGAGGTGCGGATACCGCATGACCAAATGCATATGTCGTAATCGGCTCACCAACACAATAAATTGGACCTATCGAAGCACGAGAGTGATAAGTTAGGACCAGGTTCTTACATGATCTAGGTGACAGATAGATCATAAATCTAGGTGACAGCTAGATTACAGTTCCTGTGCTTAGGATATGGAATGGGTGAATTTTGCAGGGAGGGAGACTGAACCAATTGTTCAACAGACCATATCTATTTTTAGTGAACGAACCCAAGACATTGAATGACATTATTATGAATTGAACATAAAGGAGATATAAGTGAAACCCAAATCCTAGATTTCCACTCACCATAAGATTTTCATATCTGATATTACTGTCTAAATAGTTAACATCTATAACTAGTAAATTAGAGTAGAATTAAACATAAAAACCCCCTTAGGTTAATAATTTGCTATCTATAACCGCACTGTTCGTGATCACTTGTCTCTGTGGGTTCGACCCTTGCTTCCGAGTCTATTCTATAATAGTCTTGTACACTTGCAAGGAAATAGATAAAATAAAACATCGATCAGGTGTAAATATTTTGATGCTATAATGGTTTAAAGTAGTGTATTATACCATTTCACCATTAGGCGCAACGTATTCTAATGTAAAATGGTCCATAGTAGTCTATTATACCATTTCGCCATTCGGCGTAACGTAATTTGATGCTATAATGATCCATAGTAGTCCATTATACTATTTCGCTATTAATCGTAACGTTTTTTGTTGTTATAATTCTCTATAGTAGTCCATTATACCATTTCGGCATTAGGCGTAAATATTTTGATGCTATATTGGTTAAAAGTAGTGTATTATACCTTTTCGCCATTAGGCGTAACATATTTTTATGTATAATGGTCCATAATAGTCCATTATACCATTTTGCCATTAGGCGTACCGTAATTTCTTTATATTGATCCATAGTAGTTCATTATACCATTTCGCCATTAATCGTAACGTTTTTTTTGATGTTATAATGTTCTATAGTAGTCCATTATACAATTTCGGTATTAGGCGTAAGTATTTTGATGCTATAATGGTTAAAAGTAGTATATTATACCATTTCGCCATTAGGCATAACGTATTTTCATGTATAATGGTCCATAGTAGTCCATTATACTATTTTGCCATTAGGTGTAACGTAATTTGATGCTATAATTATCCATAGTAGCTGTTGCTCTCAACTGCTTTTGATGAAGCAGCAACTATTAAACTACAACATCAAGACTGCAAATTGTCCTATTATGTGTGACAACACTTTTGCAATTTCAGTCTCAAAGAATCCAGTGATGCACTCAAAGACTAAGAACATTGATATCCGTTATCATTTCCTCAAGGATCATGTAGAAAAAGGTAACATCAGTTTGGAATATGTTCCAACTGAACATCAATTTGCTGATATTCTCACCAAGCCACTGGATGTTATTAGGTTTGCTTATTTAAGAAGAAATTTTGGTATGATTGATCCTACAGCTTAAAGTTTATTTTTAAGTTTACAAGTTTTATTTCATACCGTTAGACTTAATTGTTACTTACTTCGTTAATGATGTAGCTCAACTTCGTTAAGACCAGGTTAGTATTTCAATTTTTAGTCTATTAAAGGGTAGTTTTTTTTTTTTAAAGGCAAAGGGGTTAAAAGTCACTTTTTGTTGTTACTTTGAAAATATCTTAAGTTAAAAGCTTTTTTATAGACACCTGTCAATCATCCAAGGCATTTTCGCTACAATGAGTTTTGTCGTCCTTTAAATAGACTTTGAACGGCCTTTTTCAAACTTTTACAAACCCTCTCTCTCAAATATTTTCTCTCTATTCAAACCCATAGTTCCTCTCTGCAACTGCTTCGCTCTCTTCGATTACTTCTCGCTTCTTGTTCTCTAACAACAACAATGGTAAGCTTTTCGACACTCATTAGATTACTCTCTTTTGATTTATGCTTAAAATTTCTTCTTTTGAGTCATATTGTTGAGGAATTCAAAAAGACACTTTGCGTATCTTGACTGTTTCTGCCATTGTTGTTCATTTCAAAACCTTGAAACCAACAGTTTTCTCTGTGCTTTGAATACTCATTTGTTCGAGGATTATCTGTTGATGTTTCTCTACTTTTAACTGTCCAAACATTCAAGGGTTTCAATTTTTCTGTCTGAAAATTTATTTTATTTCTTAAAAATGAAATCTTTGGTTGTTTGTTCTATCACGGGAAAAGCCCTAATTTATGACAATGGTTTTTGTAGGTGAAATCATCTTCCAAGACCAATACCGAAAAGAAGAAGGTGTTTGACCCCGAACGAGTCATTCACCCTAGCCCCTCCGTCAACGTCCCAGGATTTCCTCTTTATCCTGCTGTTCACGACATCATTCAGGCGCTAGACCCTAAAGTATACATGCCCGGCATGTGCATTGACCTAGAGACAGCACGCACATTCGTTGCCAGAGCAAAGATGTGTGATGACATGAACGGGTCTAGGATTCTCCCCCTCTTCTGTCTCCACGACGAAGACTACAGCAACCTCCTCGCTGAAGAATTCTACTAGCGAATGGAAATCAACCCTAAGACTCCATCTGTCATCCGCGGATGGATTCGTGGATTTCCCATCTCTCTCTCTGCCAAGGTGATATCCAAGGTCATTGGTAGAGCCGTCAAATAGGGCAAAAGCCTGCGGGCATGCCCGCCCCACCACCTATTAGGGGCGGGTTGGGCTGGTGTTTTTAATACTCGTTAGGATGCGGGCTTTGCCCGTGCGGGCCACAGGCTTTTGCGGGTTGGGGCGGGGCGGGCCACGGGCAGCCCGCATATTCTGGGCCCTTCACATTCAATAATAGGTTTGTTTTCTAATGTGTTTCTTAGACTTTAATTTCATGTTGGTCATAGATTAGTTACATCATTTTCTTTCTATTTCACTCTTATCTTATCAAAAAATTTAAATTCAAACTTTAAAAATAAATGTCTTTGTAAAAATTAAGGGATTAAAATGTGATTTTATTACTAATAAACTATCAAAACTGTTATTTTCTTAAACAAAATTAACTTTTAACCAGTAATTGGAAGTGCAAATACATTTCATGATGTAACTGAATTTGAGCCTAAATATATTGAGTTTGGTTCAAGCATTTCAATGTGTTTATGTAAACTGTATTACAATATTACAATGTTGTTGGTCTAAATATTAAATCTTGTTTTTCAAAAGATGAAAGTAACCCCAAATATACTACAGTACTTCCTTGGTTTCAAAATAGTATCAATTTGTAATGTCAAATCCATGGATCCGTTTCATTGTTTTAATTTCATTTCACAATAATTAAGCTATCAAATTATCATGATTCTTGAATTAAAATAATTGAAAATAAATAAATAAAAATTTAAATACACTCATTTTTTTGCCTAATTGGTGTATATTGGTAAATAAACCCAAAAGCCCGCGGGCTAGCCCGTTTTGCCCGTGGCCCTTCGCGGGGCGGTTTGGGCTAGGGGTTTTCAGGACCATTATATTCGCGAGCTTTCCCGCCCAGTCCCGTTTCACAGCGGGCTTTTCAGGCCCGCGGGCAAACCCGCCCCGCAGGCCCGTTTTGACAGCTCTAATCATTGGAGTTCACTATGGCGGAGACATGGAGCTATCCATTGCTGAGGCTGATGAGAACCTAGGAAGCAATGAGGGGAACTGATAGATGTCTTATTTTAATTATTTCCTTGCAAGTGGACAAGACTATTATAAAATAGTTTTGGAAGCAAGGGTCGAACCCACAGAAACAAGAGATCACAGATAATGCAATTTATTGATAGCAAATTATTAATCTAAGGGGGGTTTTATAATTATTTTATTCTAAACTACTACTAATATTTAGGTGTTTAACTAATTAGCATCAATTACAGGTTATGAAGATCTTATGGTAGATGGCAATCTAGGATTCGAGTTTCACTTGTATCTCCTCTATGTTTAATTCAAAAATAATTATCATTCAATCTCTTGGGTTCGTTCACAAAAGATAGATATAGTCTGTTGAATTATTGGTTCAGCCTCCATCCCCGCATCATTCATCCATTCTATATCCTAAGCACAAGAACATATGATCTATCTGTCACCTAGGTCATATATGAACCTGGCCCTAACTTATCACTCTCGTGCATCGATAGGTCTAATTTACTGTGATGGTGAGACAGTGTACGACATATGCACATTGGTCATGCAGTTATCCGCACCTCTAGGCATTTATTATTTGCGATTACATTCATTTGTTCAAAGCGAAATAATATAGGGATTGATAAACACCACAATCAACAAGAATTGAATAAACATAAATATGAATTAAAACATAAAATCGATACAAGTTACCTCCCACCTCCTAGATTAGTGATGATTTAGTTCATCATAGACAATGAACAGCACATGGAGATGAATAGAGACATGATTTTGATCTTCAATACTTGTAATTACACAATCTAAATATGTTATACAACCTAAAATCTATTCTAAAGCTATACAGAACTGTTTCCAGCCATTTTCCTCCCTCCTAGGCTTTGGCAACCGACTCCTATTTATACCGAGGAGTTGTATTTTAATCGAATCTCTAGTGAAAACGCAACTTTTCGCATTCTGACCACCTTGCGGTCGCAAGGTCTAGGGCACCTTGCGTCCGCAAGGTCCTCTGAATTCCGGGGCTTTGTTTTCTTGATGTACTGTCCACCTTGCGGGGGCAAGGTCTGGAACACCTTGCGACCGCAAGGTCTCCAGCGTGATATTTCTTCTTTTCTTCTTCAATTTTCATCTTGGACCCTTCTTGGAATTCGCATATAAAAGCCTTGTGCTTTGCATATTTTCACTAAAAACCCTGCAACTCACAAAACTCACTGAAAACACATATCAGTAGCCAAAAGCCTCGTGAAATAGCATAATTTAAGTCTTAGAAGCATATAAAATCGACGTATAAAATACATCGATCAAATACCCCTAAACTTAAACTTTGCTTGTCCACGAGTAAACAATACTTATAAATACAAAAGCAATTAATTAACAATAATAACAAAAATGAAAATCTTTTTGGAGGGTGACACTATTTACACTCCTCTATAAACCCACAAACTCAAGGAGACACTTTCGAGTGACTCGACTATGCAGATAAATACAAAAACTGATAAATACAAAAGCAGAGAAAAACTAAACTAAAATAAGACAAAAGTCTTTTTGGCTTCAACCTCAAGTTATAATAGCATGACATACAAAGCAGTCTCAGTTCGATGCTCACCACATATATGCAGGCTTAGTCACATAAAACCAACTGATATTTTCTTAAAACTGCTACTACTTTTAATTTCTCCGTGTGTGTTTGATCACCAGTCTTAGAGAATATCTCAACTAAAACAGTTTTATTAAGCCAAGCACCACATTCATATGAAAATCAAATTTTAATTAAAAACCATGCATCATGAATTATGAGATCTATCATCCAAACCCGGTCTATTACCAAAAGAGAGGTCACCAAGGATTTCAAAAACTTATACATCCATCCCATGCACTTCTATGTATGACATACAATGCTCTCCTATCCCAATGACTTGTAATAGCTAAGATTATGCTAACACAGTGAGCTTTAAGGCGAATAATAATGAACATGAAGTATTTGATCAATTCTATATGACTCACTTAGAAAAGAAAACATGCACAAGCATTGGCAAGAAGATCATTAGGTCTTTATTAGCTTGTAATGTAAGGCCAAGGTGATTGGGGATTTGATGGAAAGGGATTGGAATTCAAAGTGAGAGAGTAAGACTACCCTTTATCCCTCATACTTCCAAACAAAAGGAAGTTTTTCCTATTTAGGCTAGGACCTGCAAAGACTACAAGTAGGGGGGTGATTTCTGTTACTTTTCAGTTTTCTTCTTTCCCCCCCCCTCCCAAAACTTGTTTTGGGCAATATATACTTCTCAAAATATCTCATCATTTTTCTCAGCAATATTTTTCTAACATAATTTCTTTTGAAAGCTATGCTTTCATTTGAATCTTTTTGCATTCTTCTTCTTTCGTTTCATTTTTCGTCGATACATACATACATACATATATATATATACATACATACATACATATATATATATATATATATATATATATATATATATATATTCTATTTTCTTTTTTTTTCGACGACGGAAAGAAGAAGTCTTCAGAAAAATAGCCTAATTGAAAAAAAATGATCCTCTATAATCAATTTCCCACCCACATCCTACTCTCTCAAAGGGTAGGCCAACAGTGTATAGGCTTTTAGGGTTAAGTTAATATGGGTAATAGAAACGATGTTGAATGAGGGTTTAATAGTGTGCTTAGCACACTCCATTCTTTTTTTAATTAGGCTCAAAGGGGACACTAGGGATATTTTTAGTATAGGTCATAGAATACTTAGGCTCTAACGATCCAAAGATGGCATAAGTCATTTCTTAATGCCAAATGCTCATGTAGTTTTTAAAGAAAGTAAGACACACAGAATATCATATCTACTATGGGAATTGTGGGGTTGAATGTTTAGCATCATTGGATTTCACATAAGCCTTCACTAAGACAGATGGTAGGGACAATTGAGACTAACATGCAGACACGATTCAAAAGTGTGCTTGAGATATATAAATGAGAAAAATCCAAGGGATCTAACTATCGTGCAATTGACCCTAAGTCACAATTTAATGCAACAATCATGTTCGAATGGCTATGCATCATATTCTTGTGCATATCTTGTTATAAGGAAGTAGGTGCTATAAACTTTATAAAACTATTCTAATCAATCCATACTTATGACTGGTGTGGGTGCATGAGGAATCTGGAGAAAAGTAAAAGTTTCGCAAAATCAAGTAAATTCCAGAAGGATCTACGGACTAGCTATGCGGTTCATTGCATTAACTCATCATCGACTGGTATTACCACACCTAAACTTGAGGCAAAAATTGTTTTTTAATATATATATATTTAAAAAAAAAATTGGAGATGTTGATGACACAATTGATGATGGATCCCCATAGCAGGAATCCACGAGCATCCAAAACTAGTGTATTCTGGTCAAGGCAACACCTCCGAAAATAAGAAAAATTCAAAAGCAAGAAAGGCGGGTGAGGAGGAAACACAATAGAGGAAAAAGAAAATTTTCCTCACCCTAAAAACGTAGCCCAACTCCATTCCTCCTTAGGCTAGGACCTGCTAAGACTCTGGGCTTAGAATCCCCCCCCCCCAAACTTAATTTCTATTTTGTCCTCAAAATTGAGGAACATATGAGAGGATTGATGGGGAAGGACAAATATCAAAAGGACATAGCATGCCCACCTAACAAAAGAGGATGGAACTTGGGCCTCGACTCAAGGTGAGTCGGGTGGAAATAACAAATGAGGACGAAACTCGAGGATCGTGTCAGATGGCAGCCCATAATAATTTGAGACATTTTGTCCCACGGTGTTAAACCACCCAAACAGCCGTTCTTGGTCGGCACGCATTTGTGCCAAGCCGTTGAGTTGCCATTTGGGCTTCAAGGGCAACCTCCTTCTAGCCTATTGAGATCCCCACGGCGGGTCCTCCTCCTCCTCTTCGGGTTCCTCACATGAGGAACCCGCACTCGCGGCCGGCCGGTGCTCAAACAAAATGGCCCTAGTAATGGCCGGCCCCCTTAAGCCTCTCCGTGTCGAGGCCATCTCACCTCCTGCCCCTACACTCGGTAATCAAATGCGGAACGCGAACCCCGCATTTGTGGCACCTCGAATAAGTGGTCTTAATTTGGCCGTTGATCGGCGGCCAACATCGAACCCAAATCATAATGGTGTAGATCGGGACGAGCCTTAGACCAAGTCACCGTGTGTTGGTGACTGGAAGGCATGAGGCAGCAGATGAAATTTGAACACGGGCTTGGCCGTGTTCAGCAGGAAGGACTCCTCCATGGTGCGTGGACCGTAGGGTGGATTACGGTTTTGGGTCCACTCAACACCAGGGAGGGCGATGGTCGCATTGACCACCTCGAGAGGGATAGGGGCATGGAGGTGGGGGCTAAAATCGTCGGCACCATCCGCGAAGTTGGAGGTGCCGTAATACATGTTAATGCTTTGGGACGAAAAGTCAACACTAACGTCCCTAACATTAACAGTCTTTAAAACTCCCCCATCTACACCAATGCGGCCATTGGCATAGAACTTCATGGACAATAGGCACGATTGCCTTGTCGAGAATCGATCAAACCCCCACCTACGGGCCGTAAAGTTATTAGTAGGCCAAATTCTTCACCATAAATCCCTCTGGGAACCAATGACTTGGAAGCTTGGCCGTGTATTTTTCCGAGGCCTCGTAGGAAATGAAAGCGGCGGTGGTCAAAGTGTTGTTCCTCCTCCTGAACAGGGCGGGAGGAAGAAGCGCCGGTGTTTCTACGCTTAGGACATTTTGTTTGAGCAATTTAAAAATTAAATATTTAACAATTAAAGTATAATTATTTTTCAAAATTTTAAAATTAGAAATTAAAATTTACTATTCCTAAAGCATGCAAATATTATTTACACGTAAAATTCTAACACCCTAGCATGCAAAAATTGGACGTACAAAAATTAAAGAGGAGAGTTAGAGTTACGTGTTTGCAGCTTAGAGTCGCCGGAGTTCGAGCTTGGCGTCGGCAAAAATGGAGTCCCTCTAACCTTGCTTCAATCTTCAAGCTTCAATGGGTGTAATGGAAGGTGTGATGGAGGGATGGAAGTTGAAGAATTTGAAGGAGGGTGAGGTTTATCTTTGTAGATTGGCCGAATTTGGAAGATTTTGAAGATCTCGCCGATTTAGAAGGAGGCTGCTTGCTGCTTTGAAGGAGGGAGTAATCTGGGTGATTACGCGAAGAGGAGAAACCCGACCACAGTTTATATAAAGGCACCTTGCGATCGCAAGGTGGCTTTTACCTCCGCAAGGTCGGCGATCGCGTTCTTCATTCTAGATTCCCACGTCTTGACAGTACAATTCACGATGTCCGCATTTACTGAGGACCTTGCGGTCGCAAGGCCCTCCACACCTTGCGTCCGCAAGGTCGGCAGAATGTCTCCTTTGGTTTCTTTTTCATCCTTTTCGCGATTAGCGTTAAGTCCCTCCGTTATATTCGTTACGTTTCGTTACTTTCTGCATTATAAAACTCTACAAAAACTCTAAACTAAAATTATTAGCAACATATAAATACAACATTAAGATGCTTTTCTCCCCAAACTTGAATTTTGGCATATTTAATTTAAAATTAAATGTCCAAAAATACATTTAACGGAGAATAGCATATTTAAATTAACTACAAAAGCAATAAAATTCATAATAGTGGGTTGCCTCCCACTTAGCGCCTTTGTTTAACGTCTTTGGCTCGACCCAACTGCAAACCTAATCATTGGGCGGTGCATTGTCAGCCAAACGAATTAATTCAATTGTTCGTTCAACTGACATCGGTTCAAGGTATGGCTTGAGTCGGTGTCCATTAACTTTAAACTCTTCATTATTCTTTGGATTTCTTATATCAATAGCTCAATGGGGATAAATTCGGACAATTATAAAAGGACCAGACCACTTAGATTTCAACTTTCCAGGGAATAACCTAAGTCTAGAATTAAAAAGTAAAACTTTCAATCCTGGTCGAAACATCTTATTGGCTAACCCCATATCATGATACTTCTTGGTCTTCTCTTTATACGTTTTAGCATTCTCATACGAATTTAGCCTATGTTCTTCTAATTCATTTAATTGAAACAATCTTTCCTCACCAGCCAAGGTTAAATCTAAATTTAAATCTTTAACAACCCAATAAGCCTTATGTTCAATTTCAACTGGTAAATGGCATGCTTTGCCATATACCATTCGGTATGGACTCATTCCTATTGGGGTTTTAAAAGCAGTTCGGTATGCCCATAAAGCATCCTTAAGTTTAGATTCTCAATCTTTACGATTAGGCCTAACAATCTTTTCTAATACTGCTTTAATTTGTCTATTACTAACCTCTACTTGGCCAGATGTTTGAGGATGATATGGTGTAGCTAACTTGTGAGTTACACCATGTTTCTTAAGGACATTATTCAATAATTTATTAGTAAAGTGAGTCCCTTGGTCACTTATTATGGCCTTAGGTACTCCATATCTAGCAAAAAGATCTTCTACAAATTTAACCACAGTTTTACCATCATTTGTTTTAGTTGCTATGGCTTCAATCCACTTAGACACATAATCAATCTGCTACCAAAATATATTCACAATTATTTGACACTGGAAAAGGACCCATGAAATCAATGCCCCAAACATCAAAGATTTCAACAACCATATTAATATGCAAAGGCATTTCGTTTCTTTTTCCTATTCCACCAGTTCTTTGACATTTATCACAAGTTCTATAAAATAATTCACAGTCTCTAAAAACAGTAGGCCAATATAAACCAGATTGTAAAATTTTTCTAGCAGTTTTATTTCCACTAAAATGACCTCCACAAGAGTATTCATGGCAGAATTCCATAATACTTTGTTGGTCTTTTTCTGGAATACATCGTCCTAATTAAAGAGTCTGAACATATTTTATATAAATGAGGCTCTTCCCAAAAATAATTTTTCGCTTCAGCCAAAAATTTCTTCTTTTCATAATGATCAAAATCAGGATTTATGATATCAGACACATAATAATTGACAAAATCAGCATACCAAGGGTCTGAATCTTTAATAGCTAACAATTGCTCATCAGGAAAATCTTCATTTATAGGGAATTGGATCATCAAGAAATTGACGTTCAAGTAAGGGTGAAAATTCTAATCTAGACAAATGGTCGGCTACGACATTTTCGGTTCCCTTTTTATCTTTGATTGTAATGTCAAATTCTTGCAACAATAGCATCCACCTAATTAGTCTAGGCTTAGCATCTTTCTTACTTAATAAATATTTTAATGCAGAATGATCAGAAAATATTATCACTTTCGATCCTAACAGATATGATCTAAATTTTTCTAAAGCATACACAACTGCCAAAAATTCTTTTTCTGTTGTTGTATAATTTAGTTGTGCATCATTTAGAGTTCTACTAGCATAATGTATCACATGAGGCTTTCTATCTACCCTTTGTCCTAACACGGCTCCAATTGCAAAATCTGATGCATCGCACATGATTTCGAAAGGAAGAGACCAATCAGGGCCGGATAAAATAGGGGCAGTAGTTAATCTTTCTTTTAATAAATTAAATGCATCTAAGCATTCTTGATCAAAAACAAATTCTGTATCTTTTGCTAACAAGTTACATAGAGGCTTACAGATTTTGGAAAAATCTTTTATGAATCTTCTATAGAAACCAGCATGCCCTAGAAAACTTCTAACACCTTTAACAGAAGTTGGAGGAGGTAGTTGTGAAATAACTTCAATTTTTGCTTTATCAACTTCAATACCTTTATTTGACACAACATGCCCTAAGACAATTCCATGTTTGACCATGAAATGACTTTTCTCCCAACTTAGAGTTAAATTTGTTTCACAACATCTTTTCAAAACTGATGTAAGATTTTCTAAGCAATGATCGAAAGAATTTCCAAAAACTGAAAAATCGTCCATGAAAACTTCAACACATCTTTCAACTAAGTATGAGAATATAGAAATCATGCATCTTTGAAAGGTGGCTGGTGCATTACATAATCCAAAGGGCATTCTCCTAAAAGCAAAAGTGCCAAAAGGACATGTAAAAGTTGTTTTCTCTTGGTCTTCAGGTGCTACATGGATTTGATTGTAACCCGAAAAACCATCAAGGAAACAATAGTACTTGTGACCGGCTAGTCTTTCAAGGATTTGGTCAATAAATGGCAAAGGAAAGTGGTCTTTCCTAGTTGCCGCATTTAGTTTTCTCAAATCAATGCACATTCTATAACCAGTTATTGTTCTTGTCGGGACTAATTCATCTTTTTTCATTTTTAACAACTGTAATTCCTGACTTCTTAGGAACTACTTGGATTGGACTAACCCATTTACTGTCTGATATTGGGTAAATTATGCCTGCATCTAGAAGCTTAATAACTTCTTTCTTTACGGCTTCTTCCATGTGTGGGTTAAGTCTTCTTTGTCTTTCTCTTGAAGGTTTACTACCTTCTTCTAAGTGTATTTTATGCATGCACATAGACGGACTAATACCTTTTAAATCAACTAAAGACCATCCTATGGCTTCTCTATGTGTCCATAAAACTTTCAATAAACTTGCTTCTTGCTCTTCAGTTAAATCAGCTGCTATTATAATAGGTAAAGTTTTACCTTCCCCTAAAAATGCAAATTTTAGGTGGGGTGGTAATGGTTTTAGTTCTTCACCTGGAGGAGATTTAACAGATGGCATAAATTCAGAACTTTCTGTTTTAATTGTTTCTTCTATTTTAACCTCCTCGGTATTTCCTTTTTAATTTCTTCCTTATTTTCTACTTTAACATTCTCTATCTCAATTTCTTCAAAAAGAGATTTTAAAATCTCTACTTCATCTTCTTTAATTTCATTAGTTTCTTCTTCTACTTTTTCTGTTCTATCAGAACTATTTTCTGATTCTGATTCTTTCTCTATATTTTCTTTATCTTTATTTTTAAGAGCTTCTAACTTCTCTCTTTCTTGTCTTTCTTCCTCTTCTATTTCTTTTTCTATCTCATCAATGTCAATTTTTATTGGAGGGATAGGACTATCATCATAAACTATAAATACATCTTTCTCATAGTCTTCATCTTCATTATCTTCTTCAAAAGTTTCAGTTGATAATTTTTCGATTTCATCTATGGAAAAACATGCATTTATGTCACTAGGCCTATTCATGGCATCATAAACAGAAATTTCAACAGTTTCACCTAGGACTGACATTGTGAGTTTACCATTCTTCACATTTATCATTGTATTGGCAGTTGCCATAAAAGGTCTGCCTAACAATATAGGAACTTCATTATTTGTGCAGATTTTCCTTTCCATCTCTAGAACCACAAAGTCGACTGGAATGATTAGTTTATCAACCTGAACTAGGATGTCTTCCACTATACCGAAGGGATATTTAACTGAACGATCAGCTAATTGTAATTGCATACTAGTGGGTTTTAGTTCTCCTAACCCTAACTGTTTGTAGACCGCAAAAGGCATCAAGTTAATACTTGCTCCTAAATCTAGCATGGCTTTCATCTTTTTAGAGCTTCCCAAAGAAACTTGGATATTAAAGCTACCAGGGTCTTTCAACTTAGGGGGTAATTCGGGTTGTAAAACAGCACTTACATTTTCATAAACAAAAATTTTCTCATTGTTTTTTTTTTTTAGAGAAGCAGGGACGGCACCCTGCGAGATTTTATTAAAATAAAAGGAATAATACAAACTTGAGGGGGACAACCAGCCTTGCCCTTATAAATGGGAGGACGGAGGAGCCTTACCTCGAAAAGGAGATACAAAGCGAAAAAGAAAAACCAAAAGCTAGTGAATCATATTCCAAATATGAGGTGTGCCATTAGCATCTAAAGAAAGAGAACCACGAATACGAGGGGGCAAAGATCGAGCATCATTAAATTGGACTGACGCCAAAGAGTCACATCCCAAATTGGCAAGCAAATCAGCAACGCTATTAGCCTCTCTGTAGCAATGACGAATATCAAGATCAAGCTCCTTTATGATGGAACTAATACGATGGAGAATGGACCAGCATTTCCAAGGAAAGGAGAAATTAGAAGAAAGGCAGCCAACAATAATCTTGGAGTCCAATTCAACAATAGCACCGCGGAGACCAGCAGATTTAAGCCAAGTCACACCTTCCATAAGAGCCTTAGCTTCAGCCATGGTGTTGGAAGAAATATCATAACAGGAAGAAAATGCATACATGAAATGACCAAGCGAATTGCGAACGATACCACCTCCTCCGCTAATGCAGGGATTGCCACGGGAAGCCCCATCGGTATTAAGTTTAACTAGGTAGGGAGGAGGCCGGATCCAGTGAATAAGCTGAATAGGAGAATGCCCAGAAACCGAAGAAGAATTCCGAGATTGGTGGGCATCCTCAAGAGCAGCCAAGTCCTTGCGAATAGAGGTAATTAAGGCCGAAGTGGAAAGACCATGACCTTCAAAAAAATAGGAGTTTCGATTTTTCCATATGTTCCACAAAATAAAGGCCGGAAGAGCAATTATAGCCAAAGAATTCTTAAGATAAAGCCATCAGGATAGACAGGCTTGAGGGATGGAAAGAGGCCGAAAATGAACCTGATATTCAGCACAAAAAACAGCCCAAATGTGCGCAGCAGAAGGGGAGTTTAAGAAGACATGATCGAAAGTTTCTGCATGACCAGACGAACAGCAACGACATTTAGAAACTATATGGAATCCCTTACGAAGAAGAGCCTCATCAATAGGGAGCTTACGATGAAAAAACCGCCACATAAAAACACTAACATTAGAAGGGATCTTGTGGTGCCAATAATATTTAGGAGTTAAAAGCTTCGGCTTAGAAGCCCGAAGATGCTGCCAGGCCGAAGATATGGAGAATCTGCCAGAAGGAGAGAGAGTCCAGCAGGGAGAGTCTTCTATATCTTGGAAAAAACAGTGCTGTTGCTGGATGCGATGCCGATCAATAGGAGGGAGAAGGGAAGCGATGGAGGGCTCGAGGGTCGAGTCTGCTCGAAATAGATCACGAACAGAAGAGGCTGCAGCTGATTGCGGTCTGGAAAGTAAGCCTCCTTCCACCCAATTATCAAACCAAGGGGAACAACTGCCATTGCCAACAAGCCAGAATAGATTATGCTCAACAAAAGGCCGAATACTAAGCATACGGCACCACACATGAGAGCCCCTGGAGGTAACTTGAGCCGGATGAATCTGAGAGCAATATCTGGCCATAAGAAATCTGGACCAAAGAGTATTTTTGATAGGAAATCACCACCAAATATTGGCCGAATAAGCTCTAGAAATGTCATGCAGCGAACGAATCCCAGCTCCACCTTCTGAAACAGGAGTACAACATTGAGACCATGAAATCCAATGAGAACACTGATGATTATCAATCTGACCCCAAAAGAAATTAGCCAACATTCTATCAACCAAACGAATAACTGATTTAGGGGGGATCAAGAGCCGCTAACTGATAAGCGGTGATGGAGTGAAGAACCGAGTTAATAAGGGTGATCTTTCCAGCCGCTGATAAGAAGGTACCATACCACGAATCAATACGAGAGCGGAGCTTTAAAAAGAGAGGGTCAAAATAGCGTTTAAGTTTTCGCCCGCAAAACAAAGGGCACCCCAGATATATAAGAGGGAAATCTTTACGCTCATACCCCAGGAGAGAAGCAATAGAATTAACACGAGAGGATGAAAGTTTTGAAGAAACAGTGAAGCTACATTTATTAGAGTTAATGGCCTGACCCGAGAGCTCCTCATAAGATGTCAGAAGCTGCTTATGCTTTAAGAGAGATTGGGAGCAACCATTGCAAAAAAGAATGATCTCATCGGCAAACGAAAGATGAGAAATAATGGGGCAACCACTTGATGACGAAAAAGCCAGATGGGTGTTAGAAGAGTGTAAAGTGTTCAGACTTCGACTAAGAACCTCAGTAGCAATGATGAAGAGAGCTGGAGACAAAGGGTCACCCTGACGAAGCCCTCTGGAAGAATTAAAGAAGCCCGTTGAGGAGCCGTTGACTAGAACTGAGAACCAATTATTAGAGATGAGGCGCCAGACTATATCAATAAATATCTCAGAAAACCCAAAACGGCGAAGGACTTTGATGAGATAGAACCAATCAACTCTGTCGAAGGCTTTGGACATATCCAACTTCATAATAATATTAGATCCAGGAATCTTCTTGTTAATATTGGTCATTAACTCTTGAGCAAGAAGAATGTTATCTTGGATTATGCGCCCTTTAACAAACCCACTCTGATTCAAAGAAATAATTTCCAGAAGAATAACTGCTATACGGGAGGCCAGAATTTTGGATATGATTTTATTACTGAAAATGCAGAGGCTAATAGGCCGGAAATCACCAAAAGAGGATGGATTACCAACTTTAGGTATGGTACTAATAAGAGTACTGGTCCAACTTCGGGGAAGAGTGAATCCCGAAAAAAATTCAGAAATAGCAGCATGAAGATCAGAACAAATAATATCCCAACAATGAGAGAAGAAAAGACCGGAGAAACCATCCGGACCTGCTGCACTTTCACCATTCATATTACAAATAGCTGCCTGAATCTCATTGAGCGTGGGATAAGCTGTAAGAGAAGAATTCATAGCATCCGAAATGAGAGAGGGGATGGAAGAGAGAAGATCATTATCAACCGTCTGAGATGCCTGAAGTTGGGAGCGAAAGAAATGAACAGCCTGATTTCGGATTTCGGAATCTTCAGAAATTACAGTGCCATTGGAATCAACAATAGAGTGAATGTGTAATTGTTTCCGAGCTTGCTGAACAGAAGCGTGAAACAATTTTGTGTGGCCCTCACCATCTTTAAGCCACTTAACCCTAGCCTTTTGGTGCCAATAACCTTCTTCAGTTTTCAAGGCATGCTTGAGATTAGCATGAGCTTGTAACATAGCAGCCCGATCTTCAAGAGATCTCGAGGCTTCGAAAAGAAACTCTAACCGTTGAACTTCATCTTCAGCTTGCTTAATGTTGGAAAAAATATTGCCAAAAACATCATGGTTCCAATCTTTTAAAGCATGCCGGCACAACGCAAGCTTCTTGGCAAAAACATACATCGGTCTGCCCTCTATTGATTGCTACCAGATGTCCTGAATAAGAGGAAGAAATGTATGATGTGCCGTCCAGACATTTAGGAATCGAAACATAGAGGAATGCTTAGGACCAGCCAAGGTGATATTGGTGAGTAACGGAGCATGGTCAGAACAGGCGCGGCCCAGATGGCGAACAGAAGAATCGTGAAAGAGCTGCTGCCAAGAGGATTTACAAAGCATACGATCTATACGTTCGAAAATGGATGCATCCCCACCTCGAGAGTTCCCCCAAGTGAAGTGGATGCCAAAGAAGCCCAAATCAAGAAGCCCCGAAGCAGAAATACAAGAGTGAAAATCCATAGCACCAGATCTATCCCAACCATTGCCACCCGATGTATTTCTGTCCCAAGCAGAAATACATCGATCTGGCTAGGTGTTTCTCATTGTTTTCAAACTTGTGTTTCTTAGAGTGAAGATCTTTGAAAAACTTTGCATAAGCTGGAATATTTTTAATAACGTTAAGCAAAGGAAGATTAACATTCACTTTGGATAACATATTATAAATTTCCGAAAATTGTTTGTCCATTCGGTTTTTCATACGTCTTCTGGGAAACGGAATTGGAGGAACATACGGTGGTGGAGCCACATAAGGTTCCTCTTCTTCTGGTTCTAATTCTTTTTCTACTTCTACTTCTACTTCTTTATTTTGAACCTCTTTCTCTTGCTCCTTATTTGGAACTTCTACTTCTACTTCTTTATTAATTGTTTCATTATTCTCTTTACTATCATCTTTTTCAACTTCTTTTTTAGAATTCTCTACTTCATCAGGCATATTAGAAGAATGAACAGGATCACTTACCTCTTCTCCTATTACCTTACCGCTTCGCAAGATGGTGATTGATTTTGCTTGCTCGGTTTGACTAGGGAACTTCCCTTCTTCTCTTTTCTCGGTTTCAGAAGTCACAATGTACTCTTTCAAATTTTCAACTTCTTCAAGCAGATATTTTAGTAGCACTGCTTGACCTTTACTTGTTCCATCTTGTTTTGGAACTTCTTCAATCCTTAATTGATTTTGATTTGGAAATTGTTGTGGTTGAGGTGGTTGAGGCTGGAATTGTTGAGGTTGTAAAGGCTTATTTCCTCCCCAAGAAAAGTTAGGATGATTCCTCCAACCAAGATTATATGTGTTTGAGTAGGGATCATTCCTTGGCCTTTGAGGGTATATATTCATAGCATTAGTCCTGCTTCAAAGATACATAGCACTTTTTTAAGGAAGCAGACGGCACTCCGCAAATTTATTAAAATAAAACCAAATCATACAAGAAAGGGGGACAACCAGCTAGCCCACAAACGGGAAGCAATGAGCCTAACCTCAGAAGGAAATACAATGAAACTATTTCCTAAAACTATGTAACCCAGCAGCATCAAAAGCTAAAGCTTTTTTAACCATATTGGGCAACCGGGATAATCTGACACAATAAGCTGACTTTCATGCTCATATGCAAAAGCTGCTAACCGATCTGCCACCATATTTTGCTCACGGAAAACATGAGTCAAAGTGATTTCTCCAAGGAGAACCCTGCACTCCCGAAGGTAATAAGAATATTGCCATGGTTCATGATATCCCTGTGATAAAACATTTACTGCCGTTAAAGAATCCGATTCTACCACCACAGATCCAAATAAGAGACCGAGGATGCAAACCCATAACCCTCTCTAGCCGATCTTCAAGAGATTGAATAGAAGCCCCAACTCATGAAACAAAACCAAGAGCCAAGATCTCCGCCTCATATTTGATCCGAAGCCATAATCGCCAAGAAAGCAAAGGTACAAACAAAAGCACCTAAGTAAGAGCCCCTTCGATCTGCGACCTCAAAGAAATCAAGACCAAACTGGAGGAACCATAAATGCTTATAACACAAATACAATCAAACCGCACCACCGGTGAAAATGGCTTCAACTGCAAATCAAACACCTTGGAAAATGTGTGATAGTCAAAACCAAGATTAATTCCTCGAACACCAGCTAGAATGCGGGCAATCGAAATGCTAAACCATTCTGTGAACCCTTCGCAGTCGAATTTCCAAATTTGCGCCAACAGCAATGCATTGTGGAATAACTTCCGAAGAAAGATAGCCAACTGCGACCTCAAAGAATCTGCGAATAAATGCCGAATACAATCAAAGCACCACCAGAAAATGAAAATGGGCCGCAAAATCAAGTCCATAACACCTTGGAAAATGTGTGATAGTCTCAAAAGCGGGTGAGCGATACGCCAATAACTCAAAACATATGACATCGCGAGATGCTAAGTGAACCCTTCGAGTCTCGAATATTTGCAAACTGGCAACCAAAGAGATGATTAATCTCTCGGGAATAACCGAGAAAGCACCTAACACGCAGCTGCGACGATCACTCCCAAGGTCGAAATTGGTAGTAGGGCATAACATTGGGCACGTAAAACATATGGACTAAACTCCATCAAACTAAAACAACCAAAGAGATGATTAATCTCTCGGTCCAATTCAAATATATAGCATAATTACAAACTCAACGGCTAAAAACATGCCGGAGAACAAGCATAATACTTTAACCAACAATGTAACATGCTAAAACATAATTACAAATTTTACCAAGCGCGACTAAAACAAGTCGGCTACCAACGGCATAAGTACCAACAACAAGATAACATATGGAATGTAACCACAAATATACACCAAGCACGACTACTACCGGTCGGCTACCAAAAGAATAGGCTAAACAAAATAATTACAATCATTTACAAATCATAATTAGGTTTGCTACCCAACATGAAGTTTACATAACTTCATCTTTCCCAACGTCCTTACCAAAACAAAATAAACTATCTAAGTAGCAACCTTGCCAAAAGAATACTTCGTCAACGCAACCTTCTCGATTTACTTGGATCCGCTCGTGCGACTCGGATCTAGGGAAAAACAATCAACAAATAAAAGTAAGTCACAAAGACTTAGTAAGTTACTAACCATAACTTCCTATCATGGCATAATGCTCAATAATATTTTACATCATGCTATCATCACATATAACCTTATATAAAAATCATGTTATGGCATCCATGCTCAACATTAATAAATCATGTTATCATCATAGTATAACATTTCACCAAAATTCATGTCAAGACATATTAGGCTTAACAATAATGATTTATGCCTTTGGCATAACACAACATTCAAATAATGTTCATGTGATAGCATTTATGCTTAACAACCTTAATCAACATGTTATCTATCAAGTATAACATTTATGAAACCAAAACAACCATCATATCATATCCAAATCACAAGGCACGTTATTCACATAAGTACTTGTGAGACAATTCATATAAAAGGGATATGATACCATTACCAATTCTTCCGCGCGTGTCGCTCCTGCAAAAACACGTGCAAAACCTTTATGTGCCCTCGATATCCCTCTCGTAGATATCGACGTCCCCGAGACAGTCTCCGCTCGAGTTCCATAGTTATCAAAGTCATGTGTATTACTACAACTGAGATAAACTACTTCCCCACCGTGGCCACCGATGGAGGGGTGTGTGCAACCCGGCACGGCGATCCATCGCGATCACGAATCTCACAATTCGTGAAGACGATGTATCGTCCCACCAAAGACTCAACAAACCGACTCCAGCTGGACTCAAAACCCAAGCACAAGTAATATATACTCATATGCTCAAAACAAGTAGGTATATACTCTACCATCAAACTAGTCATGCATTTCATCCACAACTAGCATAAATATCACAACAGAGAATCATATAAGCTCTCATAATCAAGTGTCCTTCATACACTTCAAAACTTCTTGGAGGCTTGACCTCCATGATTTCTACCCAAAATTCCGTAGGACTTAAGATTATAGTTCATAGGATTCATACTAACACCAAGGTTGACTCCGTTGAGTCCAATCTAAACTTTCCAAAATTTAGGGAATAGAAGCATGGGCTTCAACATCCCCCTATGTTCATAACTATCGCCAATAACCATGTCCCCAATGTTCAATAAACTCACATAAACCCCACAAAGTACTTAACAATGCAACTTAGAACAAATTGGCAATTTTGTGCATAAATTCATTTTTGACACCTTACCAATCATATTCTCCAAATCATGATTAAAACATACAACATGGTTTAATATACTCTACTAGACATATATAACATAATAATCATACTTATCATCATGTTAATAAGCCAAAACACATTTAGGGCAAAAATCCCCTTTCCAAGTATCTCTACCAAATCAAGCTCAATACCCATGGATAATTCACATAGCAAAGTTTAATAGACCATTTAGCATATGAATTTCATATAAATCAAGGTCTCACATAGGTTCAACCAAGCTCTATCAATAATTGAAGACCTAGGGTTCATGGCATCTCTACAAACCCTAACAATTGCATCCATTGACCTCACTTAGCAAATATGATTGTTTCCCTAGGGTCAATGGAGCCAAAAGAAAAAGGAAGAGAGGTAGAAACTTACCGTCGATCAGCCCCTCACAAGCTGCAAATCCGAAACCTTGGTGATGGGTGTTGCTCCCTTCAACCTTCTCTACAAACTCACGGGTAGATTTGGGGAAAGAAGATCCCTAGCAAAGGCTTCCAAGGACGAGCCCTTCAAAAACCCTAGAATCGCCACTCTCAAGCTCTCTCTCAAGTCTCTGTTGAGTGCTCAGAAAAACGCAAACTGAAGTCGTATTCTGTTGGTCGACTAAGATAGAGAGTAAATCGGTTTTAATTTAAGTGGGGGGATTAACTCTCCTTAATTAACCCACTAATCAACCTTTAAAACTCTAATAGGTGTTTAGGACAAGTCTTAGGCTAAGTAGAAGAGTTTAGGTTAGGTTTAAGTTGGGTTTAGATGGGAATAAGTCGGGCAATAACGCAAATTTCACAAATCTGCCCGTAACAGGCATCAGGACCATGCGGTCGCTTGCCTTCTCCATGATGCGAGCGCATCAAGGCAGCGTAACACAATTCCACCTTTGTTCATTCCTTGCTCGGTCCCTGGACTCTCCCGCATGCATTCTCGAGTCCTTCCAAGCCAAAAAGTGTCTACAATCCAACCTTAATAACCTCCAATCAATAACCAAAACAATCAAGCTTCAAACCTCAACCAAACAAGGCCAAGAACTCTGGCAAAACACTCCCGAACGACAACCGAAAAAGTCAAACGGAGAAAGGTTAACGCTAGAATCAAACTAGCAACCAAACCGACAATGCAACTAGCATCCAACAAACATCTAAGGCATGTAAATGATGTTATGAATGCCTTCTAACAATTATCCACATGTTTACAACATAAATCTTAAACCCGAGATTCAAAGCATCTCATGAAGGAAAAATGCATACGTGCATCTCAAACGACGTCAACGAACATGCTATTGACTCAAAACACATGAGTGAGCTAAATGAACATGTTTATGATGATTATAAGTGTATGAATCCATGCATAACACAAGCAAGCCATAATTTAGGGTTTTACATTCTCCCCTACTTTAAGGAATTTAGCCCCTAAATTCTTACTGTGGTCATCAAACAAATGAGGATACTTCTCACGCATCTCCAACTCGGTCTCCCAAGTTGCTTCCTCGATCTCATGATTCTTCCAAAGAACTTTAACCAATGGAATTCTCTTGCTCCTCAAAACTTGCTCTTTGGTGTCAAGTATCTTTACCGGCTGCTCAACATAAGACAAATCCGGCTGAAATATAATCTCTTCATACTCAAGAACATGGGAATCATCCTTAAGATATTTCCGAAGCATAGACACATGAAACACATTATGAATCTCCGACAAAGACGGCGGTAAAGCCACCCTGTAAGCCAAACTTCCAACTCGCTCAAGAATCTCAAAAAGTCCAACGAACCTCGGTGATAATTTCCCTTTCTTTCCAAATCTCTTGGTACCCCTTCTAAGCGATAGCTTAAGAAATACAAAGTCTCCAACCTGAAATTCCAAATCTCTCCTTCTATTATCCGCATAGCTTTTCTGTCGACTTTGAGCTATAAGCAATCTATCCCGAATTAATTTCACACTCTCAACTGACTGCTGAACAATCTCGGAACCCCATAATTTTGCTTCTCCAACCTCATCCCAACAAATAGGAGATCTACACTTCCTCCCATAAAGAGCCTCATACGGTGCCATCTCGATGCTCGATTGGTAACTATTGTTGTACGCAAACTCCACCAATGGAAGGTGTGTATCCCAACTCCCTTTAAAATCAATCGTACAAGCCCGCAACATATCCTCAAGTATCTGAATCGTTCTCTCGGACTGTCCGTCTGTCTGAGGGTGAAAATCTGTGCTAAAGTTCAACTTGGTCCCCATAGCTTCTTGCAAAGCCTGCCAAAACCTCGATGTAAATCTCGGATCCCGGTCTGAAACAATACTAACTGGAACCCCGTGCAATCTAACAATCTCCTGCACATACAATGCCGCTAACTGGCTCAATGAATATGTCATAGCAATCGGAATAAAATGAGCCGACTTCGTGAGCCGATCAACAACAACCCAAACGGCATCAAAACCTCTACGAGTACGTGGAAACCCCGAAACAAAATCCATCGTAACATGTTCCCATTTCCACTCCGGAATATCCAACGGTTGCAACAACCCCGCAGGTCTTTGGTGTTCCGCCTTCACCTGCTGACAAGTTAGACACCTCGACACATAATCCGCTATTTGTCGCTTCATGCCATTCCACCAAAATTGTTTCTTCAAATCTCTATACATTTTCGCACTTGGATGGATAGTATACTTTGCCTTGTGAGCTTCATCCAACACAAGTCGCTTTACATCATCAACTGAAGGAACACAAACTCTACCCTTGAAAGTCAAAATCCCATCTTGGTTCATTGCGAACTCATGCTCCTTATTCTCACTCAAACCATCAATGATTTTTACCAACTCTGGATCTTTCTTTTGAGTCTCCTTAATCCTGTCCAATAAAACAGGAATAGCCCGCACACTAGAAAACAGCACTCCATGATTAACCTCGCTAGGATTCCAATCACGAACATCCTCCAACATTTTCCATTCACGTATCATCAAACACGACAAGTGCACTTTCCTACTCAAAGCATCGGCAACCACGTTCGCCTTCCCTGGATGATAAAGTATCGTGCAATCGTGATCCTTCAACTTCTCCATCCATCTCCGCTGTCTCATGTTCAACTCCTTTTGTGAGAAGAGATATTTCAAACTCTTGTGATCCGTGAAAATCTCAAACTTCGACCCATACAAATAATGCTTCCACTTGTGCAAAGCAAATATGATCGCCGCTAACTCGAGATCATGCGTGGGATAATTCATCTCATATGGAGACAACTTCCTTGAAGCATAAGCAATCACCTTCCCATTCTGCATAAGCACACAACCCAATCCTTCTTTCGATGCATCACTATAAACTACAAAATTATCACCTCCGCTAGGCAATGCTAAAACCGGTGCCGTAGTCAACCTCTTCTTCAATTCTTGGAAGCTTTCTTCACACTTATCACTCCATACAAATGCGGTCTTCTTTTGAGTCAAATTCGTCATGGGCGTAGCAATCTTTGAAAATCCTTCTATAAACCTCCGATAATAACCAGCTAGCCCCAAGAAACTCCTAACCTCCGTAACTGTGGTCGGTCTCCTCCAATTCATTACTGCCTCAACCTTGGAAGGATCCACCGCTATTCCGGCACTAGAAACAATGTGCCCTAAGAATGAAACCTCCTCTAGCCAAAAAGCACACTTGCTAAACTAGGCGTAGAGTTGCCTCTCCCGAAGAATCGACAAGACCATCCGTAAATGATGTGCATGCTCCTCCCGAGACTTAGAATACACAAGGATGTCGTCTATGAAAACCACCACGAAGCAATCAAGAAAATTGTGGAATACCCGGTTCATCAAATCCATAAACACCGCCGGCGCATTAGTCAACCCAAATGGCATCACCATAAACTCATAATGCCCATACCTCGTGCGAAAAGCCATTTTCGGAACATCCTCGGCTCTAACCTTCAACTGATGATACCCGAATCTTAAGTCAAGCTTGGAATAGACCACCGATCCTTGCAATTGATCAAACAAATCATCTATATGTGGCAATGGATACTTGTTCTTGATCGTTGCCTTGTTCAACTCCCGATAATCAATGCACAATCTAAGGCTCCCATCTTTCTTCCTCACAAATAATACCGGCGCACCCCAAGGCGATACACTTGGCTTGAAAAAGCCAATGTCAAGGAGCTCTTGTAACTGAACCTTCAACTCCTTTAACTCCATAGGTGCCATCCTATACGGCGCCTTCGAAATTGGTGTAGTCCCCGGCAACAACTCAATGCAAAATTCAATCTCTCTATCTGGAGGCATCCCAAAATCTTTAGAGAAAACATCCGGAAACTCACACACAACCGGCACATCTTCAAGATTAGAAGTAGAAACCCGTTTATCAACTACACAAGTAAGATACCCCGTGCACCCACGCGATAACAATTTCCTAGCCTTAAGAGCAGAAATGACGCGCAAAACCACTAGGTGCATTATCTCCCAAGAATACAAAGTTAGGAACGCCAAAAGGGCAAAAAAGCAAAAGTGACCCTTTACTAAGGCAATCCACCAATGCATGATATGTACACAACCAATCCATGCCAAGTATCACATCAAAATCATGAAGTGGCAACACCACCAAATCCGCATGCAACACATGTTTATCCAAGTACATCGCATGCTCTATAAATATCTGCCAATAAACATTCCCCGTAGGGGTAGATACTTCAAGCACATAAGGTAACGACGATCTCGACTTTGTTCCTAGATAGAATCACAAGTCAAGTCATTCAAATAGTACAACAATACATGCAAAGACTCAATTATTATAAAAACCCACGTGACG
>CM028379.1:4144388-4177584 GCA_013146195.2 Codonopsis lanceolata
ACTGTATACGAAATCTAAACAAAATCTAAACTACAAATTATTAATAACAAATAAATACAACACAAGATGTTTTCTCCCCAAACTTGAATTTTGGCATATTTAATTTAAAAATTAAATGTCCAAAAATAAATTTAACGGAGAAAAACATATTTAAACAACTAATTAACAAATAACTTTCAAAATAGTGGGTTTTCCACTTTGTTTGCGTCTTTGGCTGACCAAGCTGCAAGCCTATCTCTTGGTGGTTCATTGTCGGCCAAGCGGATTAATTCAATTGTTCGTTCAGCTGACATTGGCTCAAAAATGGCTTGAGTCGGTGTCCATTCACTAAACACTTCATTATTTTGGGGTTTTGTATATCAACGGACCCATGAGGATAAATTCGTACTATTTTAAAGGACCCAGACCATTTTATTTTAACTTTCAGGGAATAACCTTAACCTAGAGTTAAGCAATAATACTTTCATACGGATGAAGCATTTTGTTGGCTAATCCCATGTCATGATACTTTTTGGTCTTTTCTTTATAAGTTTCGCATTCTCATACAATTAAGTCTATGTTCTTCTAACTCATTTAAGCGAAACATCTTTCTTCTCCGGCTAATGTTAAATCTAAATTCAATTCTTTAATTGCCCAATAGGCTTTATGCTCAATCTCAAAGCGTAAATGGCAAGCTTTGCCATATACCATTCTATATGGACTCATTCCATGGGTGTCTTAAAAGCGATTCGGTATGCCCATAAAGCATCCTTGAGCTTAGATTCCCAATCTTTACGATTAGGCCTAACGGTCTTTTCTAACACGCTTTTTATGCGCCTATTGCTTACTTGCTTGTCCGGATATTCGTGGATGATAAGGTGTAGCTAACTTGTGAGTTACACCATGCTTTCTAAGAACATTATTTAACAACTTATTGGTAAAATGAGTTCCTCGGTCACTTATTATGGCCTTAGTGACTCCATATATTCAGCAAATAAATCTTCTACAAATTTGACTACTGTTTTTCCATCATTAGTTCTTGGCTAATACCGCTATCCATTTAGAAACATAATCAACTACCAAAATATATTCGCAATTATTGGACACGAAAGGGACCCATAAAATCAATAAACAAAAATTTCAACTACTAAATTAACATGTAAGGGCATCTCGCTTCTTTCCTATACCACCGCTTTCTTGACATTTATCACATGTTCAAAACAGTTCACAATCTCTAAAACAAGAGGCCAATACTGCACTGATTGCAAAATTTTTCGAGCAGTTTATTACCACTAAAATGACCACCACAAGAATATCCATGGAATTCCATGATACCTTGTTGGTCTTTTTTCTGAATACATCTTCTTATTAAAGAATCGAACAAATCTTGTATAAATGAGGAGCTTCCCAAAAATAATTTTAGTTTCCGCCAAAAATTTTTCGTAATGATCAATCCTGATTAATGATATGACACATAATAAGTTGACAAAATCGCAGACCAAGGGTCGAATCTTTAATGGCTAGGAGTTGTTCATCAGAAAATTATCATTTATGGGATAGGATCATCAAGAAATTGACGCTCAAGCAAGGGTGAAAATTCTAACCTAGACAAGTGGTCGGCCACAACATTCTCTGGTTCCTTTTTATCCTTGATAGTTATGTCAAATTCTTGTAACAATAACATCCATCTAATTAATCTTGGTTTAGCATCCTTCTTACTTAAGAGATATTTTTCAATGCGTAATGATCGAAAAGATTATCACCTTTGATCCTAGCAAATATGATCTAAATTTTTCTAAAGCATATACTACACGCTAAAAATTCCTTTCAAGAGTGGTATAATTCAATTGAGCATCATTAGAGTTCTACTAGCATAATGGATCACATGAGGCTTTCTATCTACCCTTTGTCCTAACACGGCTCCAATTGCAAAATCTGATGCATCACACATGATTTCAAAAGGAAGTGACCAATCGTATCGGATAAAATTGGGCAAGAGTTAACTTTTCTTTTAATAAATTAAAAGCTTCTAAACATTCTTTATCAAAATAAACTCCTCTTTTGCTAACAAATTACATAGAGGTTTACGATTTTGGAAAAATCTTTTATAAATCTTCGATAAAACCAAGATGACCAAGAAAACTTCGAACCCTTTAACTCGAAGTAGTTGTGAAATAACTTCAATTTTAGCTTTGTCAACTTCAATTCCTTTATTTGAAACAACATGCCCTAAGACAATTCCATGTTTTACCATGAAGTGACTTTTCTCCCAACTTAAAGTTAAATTAGTTTCAAAGATCTTTCAGACGATGTAAGGTTTTCTAAACAATGATCAAAAGAATTTAAAAACCAAAAATCATCCATGAAAACTTCTACGCATCTTTCAACTAAATCTGAAAATATAGAAATCATGCATCTTTGAAAAGTAGTCGGTGCATTACACAACCCAAAAGGCATTCTCCTAAAAGCAAAAGTACCAAAGGGACATGTAAAGTTGTTTTCTCTTGGTCTTCAGTGCAACAGGGATCCGATTATATCCGAAAACCATCAAGAAAGCAATATTCATGACCGGCTAATCTTTCAAGAATTTGGTCAATAAATGGCAAAGGAAAGTGGATCTTTCTTAGTTGCCGCATTTAATTTACGCAAATCGATACACATTCTATAACCAGCTATAGTCCTTGTAGACTAATTCATCTTTATCATTTTTAACAAAGTAATCCCTCCCCGACTTTTTAGAACTACTTGAACAGACTAACCCATTTACTATCGATATAGGGTAAATTATACCTCCGCATCTAAGAGCTTAAGAACTTCTTTCCTAACGACTTCTTCCATGTGTGGGTTAAGTCTTCTTTGTCTTTCTCTAGAAGGTTTACTACCTTCTTTCTAAATGTATTTTATGCATACACATAGAGGGACTAATTCCTTTTAAGTCGGCCTAAGGACCATCCTAAAGCTTCTCTATGTGTCCATAAAACTTTTAACAAACTTGCTTCTTGTTTTTCTGTTAAGCCTACTCGGCGCTATAATAACAGTAAAGTGTTACCTTCCCTAAAATGCATATTTTAAGTGGGATGGTAATGGCTTTAATTCTTCGACTTTGGGAGAATTAATGGAAGGCATAAATTCAGAATTTTCTACTTTAATAGTTTCTTTTATTTTAGCCTCATTATTCTCTTCTTGCTTTTCTTCTTTAATATCTTCTATCTCAATTTCTTCAAAGAGAGAGATTTGAATCTCTACTTCATCTTCTTTGATTTCATAACTTTCTTCTACTATTTTTCTCGACTCATCGAATTATTTTCCTCGATTCTACCTTTGTTTTTCATCTTTCTTTTTACTAGCTTCTAGCTTTTCTTTTTCTAATCTTTCTTCTTCCTCTATTTCTCTTTCAATTTCCTCAATGTCAATTTTTATGGGAGGAATAGGGCTATCATCATAGACAATAAATCTATCTCTCTCATACTCTTCCTCTTCTTCAAAAGTTTCAGTTGTTAGTTTCTCAATCTCATCTATTGAAAAATAGGCACTCATGTCACTAGGTCTATTCATAGCATCAAACACAGAAATTTCAACTGTTTCACCTAGGACTGACATTGTGAGTTTACCATTTTTCACATTAATCATTGTATTGGCAGTTGCCATAAATGGTCTGCCTAACAATATTGGGACTTCATTATTAGTGCATATCTTCCTTTCCATCTCTAGAACCACAAAGTCAACTGGTATGATTAATTTATCAACCTGAACTAGGATATCTTCCACTATACCCAAGGGATATTTAACTGAGCGATCAGCTAATTGTAATTGCATATTAGTGGGTTTTAGTTCTCCTAAACCTAATTGTTTATAGACCGAGAAAGGCATCAAGTTAATACTTGCTCCTAAATCTAGCATTGCTTTCATCTTTTAGAGCTTCCCAAGGAGACTTGGATATTAAAGCTACCTGGGTCTTTCAACTTAGGTGGTAATTCGGGTTGTAAACGGAACTGACGTTTTCAGAAACAACAATCTTTTCGTTGTTTTCAAACTTGTGTTTCTTAGAGTGAAGATCTTTGAAAAACTTTGCATAAGCTGGAATATTTTTAATAACATTAAGCAAAGGTAAATTAACATTTACTTTGGATAACATATTATAAATTTCCGTGAATTGTTTGTCCATTCGGTTTTTCATAAGTCTTCTTGGAACGGAATTGGAGGAACATAGGTGGTGGAGCCACATAAGGTTCCTCTTCTTCTTGATCTAACTCTTTATCTACTTCAAGCTGTATTATCTTTATTTTGAATTTCTACTTCTTTTTCTTGTTCCTTATTTGGAACCTCTAACTCTACTTCTACTTCTTTTTCTTTTTCTACCTCTTGATTACTTAAATCATCAATCACTTTATCACTATCACTATCTTTTTCAATTTCTTTCTCTATTACTTTTTCAGAATTTTCTACTGTAGCATGCATATTGGAAGAAGGATCAGGATCACTTACCTCTTCACCTATCACCTTACCACTTCACAGGACGGTGATTGACTTAGCTTGCTCAGTTTGACTAAGGAACTTCCCTTCTTCTCTTTTATTTGCTTCAGAACTTTCAATATGTTTCTTGATTTTCAATTTCTTCAAGCATGTACTTCATCAAAGCCGCTTGACCTTTACTAGCTACTTCTTGCTTGGGAACTTCTTCAATTCTCAAGCGATTTTGATTTGGCAAGCTGTGGAGGTTGTGGTGGTTGAGGTTGGAATTGTTGAGGTTGCAAAGGCTTATTTCCTCCCAAAGAAAAGTTAGGATGATTCCTCCAACCAGATTATATGTATTTGAATAGGGATCATTCCTTGGCCTTTGAGGATACATATTCATAGCATTAGTCTGTTCAGAATACATAGCACTTGACGGACAAAAATTAGTAGCATGAGAATATAATCCACATAGAGCACATGCTTCTTGAGTTTGCCAATTTTCAAATTGAGCTTGTGTATTTGAATTATCTTGCAATTGATATAGGCTCCTATTTTTACCTCTAGCACTTTTACATTTGGGAATTAATACTTAGCATCTCAAATAATTCTTCTAGTGCTTACGGTGTCATTCTATTAATAGAACCACCACTGCACTATCAACCATAGTTTGTAAACTTTGGCGAAAGACCATGATAAAATTGAAGCACTAACACATGTTGAGCCAAATTATGATGAGGACACATAATAAGCATATTTTTAAATCTATCCCATGACTCATGGAATGTTTCACCTGGTTCATTTTGGAATGACATGATTTGTTTTCTATACTCGTAAGAGATGCATGTTTGTAAAATTTGCTCATAAACAAATCATATAATTGTGCCCAAGTAAAAACACTGTTTGGTGTTAGGTTCATAAACCATCTCTTTGCCAATTCTTTTAATGCCTTGGGAAAATATTTCATTTTAATTTGATCTTCAGCCAACCCTCCTAAAGGAAAAGTACTCATCATGTATTCATATTCTCTTAAGAAACTGACAGGATCTTCATGGGGCATCCCATGAAAAGATGGTATGGCATTAAAATAATGTCCTTTTAGCTCAAAATTCCTAACGACATCGGCAAGACTAGACATGATGTCACCACATTTAATGAAGGTCTACTAAATCATTAATAGTTCTTTGATTTACTACTACTTCCATATTTCTTCTTGCGAGGCTCTTCTTGTCTTTGATTCCTATTGGTGGGTCAACTAGGTTTTCGTGATTACGAATATTGTTATTATCTTCCATTGTAGGATCAACCAGAGGATCCTCTCGATTCAGTTGGTCTTGATTATCAGGCTCGAAAGCTAGATTTTCAAAATATCTTTGGTATCTTTTAACAATATTTATCTCTTGATCTAAGTCTACCAATTCAGATTTAAAGATCTATGACCTTGCATGCAAATAAATTAAAGCAATTTAAAAACAAATAACTATTAAAATAAAATAAAATAAAATCTTTTTGTATTTTTATTTTTTATAAAAACAGAAAATTAAACTAAAAACTAAATTAAATTAAAAACTACGCTACCTACAAACTAACTACGTGAACTAGCTTGTCCCCGGCAACGGCGCCAAAAACTTGATCGATGTTTTATTTTATCTATTTCCTTGCAAGTGTACAAGACTATTATAGAATAGACTCGGAAGCAAGGGTCGAACCCACAGAGACAAGTGATCACGAACAGTGCGAATTATAGATAGCAAATTATTAACCTAAGGGGGTTTTTATGTTTAATTCTACTCTAAATTACTAGTTATAGATGTTTAACTAATTAGACAGTAATAACAAATATGAAGATCTTATGGTGAGTGGAAATCTAGGATTCTGGGTTTCACTTATATCTCCTTTATGTTCAATTCATAATAATGTCATTCAATGTCTTGGGTTCGTTCACTAAAAATAGATATAGTCGTTGAACAATTGGTTCACCTCCATCCCATAAAATTCACCCATTCTATATCCTAAGCACAGAACTATCAATCTAGTGTCACCTAGATTTATGATCTATCTGTCACCTAGATCATGTAAGAACCTGGTCCTAACTTATCACTCTCGTGCTTCGATAGGTCCAATTTATTGTGTTGGTGAGCCAGTGTACGACATATGCACTTGGTCATGCAGTTATCCGCACCTCTAAGCCTTTATTATTTGCGATTACATTCATTTGTTCAAAGCAAAATAATATAGGGATTGATAAACAACACAATCAACAAGCATTGAATAGACATATATATGAATCAAAACATAAATTCGATACAAGTTACCTCCCACCTCCTAGATTAGGGATGATTTAGTTCATCATAGACGATGAACAACACATAAAGATGATGGAAGACATGATTTGATCTTCAATTCTTGATATTACAAAACCTAACTATGTTATACAATCTAAAACTACCTAAAATCTATGTAAAGAGAGCTTCCAGCCGTCCTCCCTCTCTTAGGCTCGGCACCTGACTTCTATATATACTCGGGAGTTGTGATTGGATCGAATGACTGTGTGAAAATCCAAAAGGTCGCATTCTGCCTACCTTGCGGTCGCAAGGTTCTGGATACCTTGCGTCCGTAAGGTCTCCAGTGTGGTTGGCTTTGGACTCTTTGATTCTTCGCCGGGGACCGTCTGCCTACCTTGCGGTCGCAGTCTTTGCGTCAGCAGTGAGGCACCTGCGTCCGCAAGGTGTCCGTTTGCGATCTTCTTTCTTTCTTCAATTTTTCTCTTCCTTGTAATTTGCACTTAAAACCACAGGTTTCGCGTATTTTCACAATAATCCACGAAACTTACAAAACTCACCGAAAACATATATTAGTACTCAAAAGACTCGTGAAATAGCATAATTTAAGTCATAGAAGTATATAAAATCGACGTATAAAATACATCGATCAACACGCCTACTAAAAAATCGATCCCCATAACCACAGTGTATAAGTCATGTTCTTTGAAATTGGAGGATCGAGAAATGCCTATCGATTTTCTACCTTTAGATATTCAGGACTTCGATCTAATATTAGGCATGGATTGGCTAGCAGGGTTTCATGCTAAGGTAGACTGTTTCGAGAAGGAAGTCGTATTTTGCATATCGGGTAAGGTAGAATTTCGCTTTAAGGGGTCTACACCAGTAGTTCCGTCTTGTATTATTTCTTCCTTGAAGGCAAGAAGATTGTTAAGGAAGGGTTGCCGACGCTATTTAGCCTCCATTATCGATAATCGAAAGTCCCTATCCGTGGTTAAGGAGTTTGAGGATGTGTTTCCGGAGGATTTGCCTAGTCTTCCACCTGAACGGGAGGTAGAGTTTGGAATCGATCTAGCACCGGGGACGGCGCCTATTTATAAAGCACCATATAGAATGGCACCAGCAGAACTTAAGGAGTTAAAAGAACAGCTACAGGAATTATTGGAGAAAGATCTAATTAGACCGAGTGTTTCACCTTGGGGCGCTCTGGTATTATTCGTGAAAAAGAAGGATGGGAGTATGAGAATGTGCATTGATTACCGTGAGCTCAATCAGGTCACAATAAGGAATAAGTACCCATTACCTAGGATTATAGACTTGTTTGATCAATTACAAGGGGCGTGTTACTTTCAAAAATTGATCTTTGCTCGGGGTACCACCAGTTGAGAGTTAAGAAGGAGGATATTTTGAAGACCGCTTTCCGAACTCTCTATGGGCATTATGAGTTTTTGGTGATGCCGTTTGGACTTACAAATGCCCCAGCTGCCTTCATGGATCTCATGAATCGGGTTTTCCAGAAGTTCCTTGACCGGTTTGTGATCGTATATATTGACGACATCTTGATCTATTCGAAGACCCGGGAAGAACATGAGCAACACTTGAGGTCAGTGCTGCAAATATTAAGAGAGGAGAAGTTGTATGCCAAGTTTAAGAAATGTGAATTTTGGATGGAGGAAGTAGCCTTCTTGGGACATGTAGCGTCTAAGGATGGAATTTCAGTCGACCCAGCCAAGATTGAAGCTATTGTGAGTTGGGAAAGACCGATGACTGCGACAGAAGTGCGAAGTTTCTTGGGTTTAGCGGCACATTACCGTCGCTTTGTTGAAGGATTCTCAAAGATCGCGACACCTTTGACTAAGTTGACTCAAAAGAACATGAAATTTGTGTGGACAGAGGACTGTGAGTCCAACTTTCATGAATTGAAGAAAAGATTGGTTTTCGCACCAATTCTCACTTAATCGTCGGGCACGGACGGGTTTGTGATCTATAGTGACGTGTCTTTGAAGGGTCTGGGGTGCGTTCTGATGCAAGATGGGAAGGTGATTGCCTATGCATCACGACAGTTGAAGAACTTTGAGAAGAATTACCCGACCCACGATTTAGAGTTGGCTGCAGTGGTATTTGCGTTGAAGATTTGGAGATACTACTTGTATGGGATGACATGCGAGATTTACACAGATCACAAGAGCCTTAAGTACATTTTTACCCAGAAGGAATTGAACATGAGACAGAGAAGGTGGTTAGAGTTGTTAAAGGATTACAACTGCACCATTTTATATCACCTAGGCAAGGCCAATGTAGTGGCTGATGCTTTGAGCCGCAAGAGTAGGGGAACATTGGCAATGATGCTGACAAAGGAGAAGAGACTTCTCGAAGAGATCAAGAATTTGGGCCTAGAAGTGTGGGTAAGAGGAGGAAAAGGTTATTTGGCTCGTTTGAGTCTTTAACCGTCGTTACTAGAAAGAATAAAGACGACTCAGAGAGTTGATCCAGTGTTAATGAAAATTTGGGAAGGTGTGGAGATGGGAGGTCATATAAATTTTTGACTTGGAGGGGATGGTATTCTACGTTTTGGAAGAAGGATTTGTGTACCATCGGATCCGGAGTAAAAAAGAGAAGTGTTAGAAGAGGCTCACAATTCAAGGTTTGCGGTACATCCTGGGAGTACAAAAATGTATCGAGACATGAAGGAGACGTTTTGGTGGGAAAACATGAAACGAGAAATTACAGAATTTGTCTCTGAGTGCTTAGTGTGCCAACAGGTTAAGAGCAAACATCAACGACCTGGTGGAATGTTACAGTCACTACCGACTCCCGAATGGAAGTGGGAACACATTACTATGGACTTTGTGGTATGGTTACCTAGAACGCTAAAGGGGTATAATGCTATTTGGGTCATCGTAGATCGATTGACCAAGTCAGCTCATTTTCTTGCTTTCAAGATTAATGACTCTTTGGAGAAGCTAGCAAAGTTGTACGTTGACGAGATCGTTAGACTACATGGAGTTCCAGTTTCTATAGTTTCAGACCGTGATGCCCGATTCACTTCGAAGTTTTGAGGTAGCTTACAGAAGGCATTGGGCTCAAATTTGAGCATGAGTACGATTTTTCATCCACAAACAGATGGCCAGTCAGAACGGACCATACAAACATTGAAGGATATGCTTAGGGCTTGTACATTGGATTTACAAGGGAATTGGGATGAACATCTACCGTTGGTTGAGTTGACGTATAACAATAGCTTTTATGCGAGTATTGGTATGGCACCGTATGAAGCATTGTATGGAAGGAGATGTAGATCACCTACGTGTTGGGATGAAGTGGACGAGAGGCAACTGTTGGGGCCAGAACTTGTGCAGATTACATCGGATAAGGTACAGTTGATCAAGAAGAGACTCCTTACAACCCAGAGTAGACAGAAATCGTATGCCGATAAGCGTCGTCGCGAACTTGGGTTTGAAGTGGGAGATCATGTGTTTTTGAAGATTTGTGATACGATGAACAACGAGTTCGTATAGTGGACAGGAAAGATCAAGTATTGAGAAGATGTACCATTCCGTACGTGAAGGTACAGTGGACTAACCATACCGAGAGAGAGACTACTTGGGAATTAGAGGAAGATATGCGAGAACGACATCCAGGCCTCTTCGACTGATTAGGTACGTTAAGTTTAGGGACTAAACTTCTTTTAAAGGGGTGAGAGTGTAATACCCCGATAATTTTAATTAAAAATATTAATTCGTGTTAATTAATAATACGATCGTTTTGGACCTTTTCTCACTGTGTGTGAACTATGTTTTTTTTCACTGCCAAAGGCGTTTATTTATAGGCTGGGATCCTGGGTTCCTTCGTAATTAAGATTGATCAGCCATGCTTCAACATCTTGTATCGCGTGCTAAAAGATTTGCACCAAAAGGCAACTGCACCAGTGAACTTGAGGCTGTAGGCAGGCGCTGCACCTTGGAGGAGGGGAGACTGCGCACTCCTCTTTTCCTTTTCTAATTTTGGAAATTTGGCTCCCGCAATTCATTGTTTATGCATCCTTTCATTTCTTTTGCATTCTAAGCCCTGTAACTTGACATTCGTTAGTTCTTTTAACAGGTCTTGATATTTTATGGCATGTCATATAACAAGGGTACGAAATTGGGGTGTCTATAGCGGAGAACCAATCTGTTTTTGGTAGGGAGATATCTGGTCTAGAATGGGTGTTGGTAGCCGGTTAATGAGGTAGGTCGTTGTTTGGAAGGCAAACGACCAGAGTAAACTACAAAAGTCTTTAAACTATTAAAGAAGTAATAAACACATAAGTTTATCAAACAATCTACACGTTATGCTTGTAGATCCAGTCGTATGTCAAAAAAGAATTTCACTAAAAAAGATTATGAGTTTAACAAAACGAACTGTGAAATCAATAAAATACCAAACTTCTCACAAGACAACAAGTCTGGAGAGGAAAACCCCACAAAAATAAAGTATAGAAAACGTGAGATTAGAAAATAAGTTTCCTAAGAACCTAGAAAACAAACATCAAAATAGTCAATGCAGCTCGTGGTGTTACTGCATCCGAAGCTGCATCCAAACTTCAGTGAAGCTCTCAGCTATTTTCTCTATGAATTGATCTCTCAGTGTCTTCGTGTCTGTCTGCACTAAATTCTCTTTGTATATACCTAAGGTAGAGACCTGCACAAACAAGAATCCAACAACTCCAAGGAAACAGAGAATATTAAGAAAAAAGAAATTATTTTTCTTAGATAGGTTTCCTAATTTAAGTAAAAAAAAATTACCAAAGATTTTGTCAATTTAATTATGGACTCTTGAGAGCTTTTAAGTATTTAATTATAGACGGATCGACGTCCGATCAAACTCAAGTTTTCTAAGGATCTCGAGCGATGTCACGGGCAAAGTTAAGGCCTGGGACAAGAGATTTTTGATAATTGACTCCCGCGCTGGGTGGCCGCTAAGGCCCAAGCCAAGCAATGATGTGAAGATTCCCAAGGTTTCTAAACGGGACTTCATCTCTGGGGAAGACGCTAGGCTTCTGGTGATAAAGACCGCTCTCAAGGTTCGCAAGGAAAATGAAAAGTGAGTAGGCCAAGAATTCCTTATTAACTGGAAGGAATTGGTCTGCAATCCTCGGAATCTTCGTATGGCCACAGTGGTCCGTGCAAATCTACCTGGGGTAGAACCCCTATTAACTCATGAGCACGAAGTTATTCATCCACATTGGGGTGACTGCCACATGCAGAAATTCAAAAATGAGTACGATGAATGCAAATGGTTGGGTGCCGGGGCAAGTTACCGACCAGTTTTTTAGGATATAGATAGTTACTTGCTAGCTGTTATAGTTTTCTCTGTCTCGAACATATTTTTCTTTTGATAAATGTACTGATGGTCTTTTGTTTCATTTTAGGAATGAAGAACCTTACCCTGTTGAAGCAGAGGAAAACAAGCTGACTAGTGGACAACCGATCTGAAGGACATAGAGCCGAAAGACCTACCTAAGGTCCCTTTCAGTTGTCCAGCCAGAAAATCCCCTGTATCGAGCAAAGTGCCTTCTTAAGTCGTTGAGAAGGCCGTGATCCCTGCTTTCCCTGCCCGCGTAACTGTGAAGGCCGCTGGCATTGTTACCACCAAGGTTACTAAGGCCGCTGGGCCGTTAAAGCTGCTGAGGTTGCCGCTGCCAAGGTCGCCAAGGCAACAGGAAAAAGGAAGAGGGATTCTTCTTCCCGCTCCGACTGTCTTGTGCACCACCGCATCACGAGCTCTGGGCCCACCTCTGCCAATCCTTCATCTACCAAGGATGGTGTTACGTCGTGGAGGCAACCCAACTTTGAGATGCCCGCTACTGTTAGTGCTGCTCGGGCTCTTGTGAAAATGATCAAAAGTGGTGTCCCCATGCTCGAGGGTATCAACCTAAATGCCCGGGGGACTCCTACCAGCCTAGTGGGCAAGGGCATCATTGAGCATGCACTCCAAGAGTGGGGAGATGGCGAAGGAAAAAACTGAGCTCGTGGGTCAGCTCAAGAAGGAACAAGCTTCATTAGCAGTGTCTTTGCAACGAGCACAACTGCAGAAAGAGCGGGATGCTCTTAAAATGCAGACGACCAAAGATGCGGCTACCCTTGCTGAGCTGGTGGCCAAGCTTGAGCCTACCGTGGACTATGCCATCGAGCCATATTTCGCCCATGACACGAATCATATCCTGAGGATGCTTGCTGTCCATGGTGGCATGAGCATGTAGACCATGGCAGAATGGGTCGTTCTTGATCCTTACTCCGATCTTGCCCGACAATTTCATGACCTGGTCCCTTATACCATGGAAGAGTTGGAAACCATTGCCCGCCCAGATGTCGACGCTCACGCAAAGTAGGAGCCTTGGGTTCGCTGATGGAGGCCTTGGAGACAGGAAATTAAATTGAGAGAGAAAACGAGAAGCTTCTTGCCGAGGCCGATGCCAAAGCTGCTGCAGACGAGGCTGCTCGTAAAGAGCTTAACACCCGGTATGAGCTGCAATATAGGGCTGCTTCCAAGAATCTTTTCGGAAATGGAACCAAACAGATGTGGGAAAAATCTAGCTTGAGCTGTCCGTTTGATGAGTATGATATCTGGGCTTGATCTGATTCCTTGAACCTGTCTAAGAACACGAAATCACCTTAGTGGAAGTGCAAGGCTTCGCCTCGCGAAACCACTCTGACGTGAGAGTAAGTATTGTGTGAGTCAAAAAGTAATTTGACAGAGGTTCTAGGCTCAAGAAAGTGTGTACCTTGTTTAGGGTTTATGAATGGGTATTTATAGGCCCCCGATGTCATTGAATCCGTCTAGGATTCAGTTTCCATAGTTGCCTTGTAGATTTAGTGAGAAACTCCTAAATCATAGATAGGATGGGCGGCTGGCCGCGAGAATATCGAAGCAGATAAGACAAGTGTTATGCTCGGATAAGGAAACCCTTGACCAGTCTTAGAGAGCAAGTCTCTTAAATTCCCTTACTCGATGCTTGTCCGGGCGAGCATGTCTCTGCCCGGCTGTATGATGCAAGTCATGATGGTGTGTTCCCCGGGCATGGCTCCCTGGTCGGGCAGGCAAGGCCTGTGCCCGACCAAGTTTAGACTGGAATGATCTTGTTCTCTGCTCGATACCTTGCTAGCTTTGTCCGCTAGGTTGGTGGGTCCCACGTTGATCAAACTCATAACTGACACGTGGTGTTTGCTTGTGACCAATTTTGGGCTGAACATATATGAATTGGGAGATCGACAGGGTCAAAGAGTTTTCCGGCTTTTCCTTGAGAGAGAGAGAGATCAGAAATCATTGTATTTGACTATTTGAGTGGTTGGGTAACTTGGGTAATCAGATCTGCACGCCACAGGAAGAATGAAAGAAAAGAAAGAAGGAAAAATAAATTGGCAGTTTTCAAATTTCTATAAACCAGGGGCAGGGGGGAGAGAGAGAGAATGAGGGTGATGGGTGTTGGTGATTGGTATTATCATATTACTAGTACTCTTGCCCGTGCCGATGGCACGACGCCAGCTTATGAATTTATCAATAAATGAAGCATATAATGTAGAAATTAATTAATATTTACTTATAATTTGTCTAAGTTAATTATGATAACAATTAAAAAGAAAAAAAGAAAATAATTCAAATTACAAAACTTACGATTTTTTTTAAAATTTATTTATATAAGAAATTGCGGGCCGGAAAAATATTAAATTGATTAAGTTAATTACGATAACAATTAAAAAGAAAAAAATTTAAATAGAAATATTCAAAACTTAGACATAAATTAAATTGGAATTCAGTTTCAAAAAATAAATTGGTGAAGTTAATTACGATAACAGTTAAAAAGAAAAAAAAAACAAATATTTCAAATTACAAAACTTACTAATTTTTTTTGCATAAAATTGATTAATTAATTAAAATATCGAAAAGAAAAGGGACGTGGGTTTGGTGAAGGAAGGATCAGCAGCCACCAACCGTGAATAGTGTGGGGAGTTTGAGAGAGAGAGGGGGTAGTTGCTCAACCGCCGTTCACACATGTGGACTCGGGAGTGATAATGACTGTTTGATCTCAGTAAAGGAATCAATCTCAACCCCTAAATAGCTTTAGTCAATTGCACATGTGCGACTATGAACTATATTGTATTATAGATGGTATGAGTAAATTCACGAGTTGCTTTCGTCTATGCCGCGAAATGCATTTAGAAAGGTATAGACCTGCAGAAAGAGGGTATATCTATATATATGTATATATAATAATAATAATAATAATAATATATATAAATATGAATAAAATGGCGGATCAACCCGTCCGCTTTAACCCACAACCCACGCGAGTCTAATCCAAAAGCCCGCATTTTAGCGGGGTTGTATTTAAAAATCTAACCCATCTTTTTACAATGACGGAGTAGACCAACCCAACATATTTGACCCATTTTAATAGCTCTATTAATACTACAATACAAGATTAACCTGCCAATATGGTATGAGACTATGAGTATGTAAAATATATTGCCATGTTCTCTGGTAATCACTAGTTCTTGTTATTCGTCATGCGTTTTTAGCAAGGTTCTAAAAATCGTTAGGCGGCCATTAGGTGGCACACTAGCGCCTAGCGCCTAGGGGACTAGTCGGGGCGTAATCGGGGCCTAAGCGGAGCTTAGAATTAAGGCATAATTACCATTTTTTGATAATTTACATCAAAGATCAAACACATTAAATACAATTTTTTTTTTTATGTTTGTGATTTTATCAAACACTTGTCTATATTTGTAAAATGAACAAAAATATACAAACCTACCATTAATCTCAATTCTCAACAACTCCAAAGCAATAAACAAGCCAAGTTTATAACTAAAAACAAAAAAGATATTACTCTAGTTCGCCCCCCATTACCTCCCTCTCTGCCTCACCATTACCACTCCCCCTTCCTTCTCCAGTTCGTCCCCTCTTCCTTCTCTGGTCACCGCATACCACAAAATCAAAGCTACAAAAATAAATTAAGGTCAGCGAGTGGTCGATTAGGCGGCGACTAAGAAAGTCGAGGCGGTAGAGAGAGGCCTAGCGCCTAGGCGGGGAGTTTTAGAACACTGGTTTTTAGTACAACAACAGAGTTATAGTTTTTATTTTTATGAGCCTCAGACGTGTAGCTTGTAGTCTGTTTTAGGTGAATATATACTTTTGAAGACTCTATAGAGAGTCTCAGACATATGTAGCTTTTAGGTGAATATTTACATATCGAGAAGTGTATAAGCGATTTGTGGTGGGGTCGAGAAAATGGTATGCACTTTGAGAAGAAGAATAGCCAAGAAAGATAACAGAGTAGATTTAGGGGCAAGTTTGTGAGGAGGAAAAGGTTTGAGCCAAGGATAATAAAGACAACCAAAGCTTCGAAGTTTGGTGTAGTTGGGTGGTGTTTGAAAGAGTCGAAAATATGGTGAAGCATTTTGTAGGGTGGGAGTAGGCATCCGATTAATAAGGTATGTGGCTGTGGTTAGGGCGTGAGGCCAGAAGTTTAGAGGGAGATTAGCATGAGAGAGTAACGTGAGCCCGGTTTCAATAAGGTGACGGTTACGACATTCAGAAAAGCCGTTGTGCTCGGGGGTATGAGGGGGAGATGTGAGATGAGATATTCCATCTTGGAGTAATGATGGTGTGAGCTTGATATATTCTCCACAATTATCAGAGAAGAATTGAATAATGGGCCGGGAGAAATATTTTTCAACAAGGTGTTTGAAGCGATTAAAGGTTGCGAAGGTGTCAGATTTTTATCTTAGGGGATATAGCCAAGTGTATTTTGTGAAGTGGTCAACGAAGATGACGTAATATTTGTAGTTATGATAAGAGTAAATAGGTGAGGTCCAAACATCGGAAAATACAAGTTCAAGAGGAACATGAGAATGGAGAGTAGAAGTAGAGAATGGAAGCTTGTGACTTTTATTAATGTTGCATGGATTACAAGAAGGAAAAGAACTACATGGAATTGATAAAGAAAATTGCTTATTCAGAAGAGAGACAATAGGGGGAGAGGGGTGTCCTAGTCTATGATGCCAAGATTGAAGGGTTATTGTGGTGCCAAGATGTGCTTGAGGGGAAGATGGATGCCAAATGTAGACTCCACCTTCAGTTGTTCCTTGGAGTAGTATGCGTTTGGTTGGAATTTCCTTAATAAGAAAAGAGGAGTGTGAGAATTCAATAGATGCATTATTATCTTTACAAAACTATGAAATGGAGAGAATGTTATGAGAAATAAGGGGTACATGAAGAACGTTATTGAAAATAATAGATGAGTGAAGAGTAGGAAGAGAGAAATAACCTATATTAGAGATAAGAAGGGATGACCCATCTCCAATGATGACATCGTCAATGCCATCGTAAGGGTTGTGAAGGGCTAGGTGATTGGTTGCATCGCTGTCAACAAGCCAAGGGGCCGAGGGTAGAGGAGGGGAGGTTGTGGCCGTATGGCCTGGGGGGTGCGGAGTGTGTGTGGGGAGAGCGTGGTGGATGGTTTGGGGATGGGGCGGAAGGGAAAACAACACTTGGGTAGTCACGTTTGAATTGTCTACATTAGGAAATTCGTGACCTACATAGCGGCAGTATTGGCATTTGCCCTTGAATGGGTTAGGGGAAGGGTTTCGTGGTTGAGTTTGAGCATGGGTGTTGGTGGGGGTGGGGAGTAGAGGATGAAGTGGGAATGGACGAGAGGGTGTGTTTTAGGGTAGGGTTTGGGCGACATGGGCGGAGACAGGAAAGGAGAGTGGTGGTTGTTGTTGTTTGAGGGTGAGTTCGTGGTGGATAAGTTTTTCGTGAAGGGTTTCAAAGGAGATAGGGTTGTCTCTTGCCCTAAAAGAATCAATGATGGGTTTATAGGATTCATAGTCAAGTCCTTTTAAGACTTTGGCTACGACATCCTCCAAGTCCATGGGTTTGCCAAGAATGGCTAGTTTGTCGGTTAATGATTTGATTGAGTGCATGTATTCGGTGATGGATAGGGTGGATTAAGTGATGGAATCAAGGTTGTGTTTGAGTTGGAGGATGTGACCATGGGATGGATTGGCATAGGTGGTCTTATGGATGTTCCAAGCTTGGCGAGAGGTGGTGGCTTGGTAAACAAGTGGGGCAATGGCAGTGTCTAAGGTGCCAAGTAGGGCACCCAAAATGAGGCGGTCTTGCCTATTCCAGGTGGTGACGGTTGGGTTGGTGGTGTCCTTGCCATCAACTTTGATGGTATCAACAGGTGGTGGGTGAGAGCCATCTACGTATTTAAGGATATCTAGGCCATAGAGTAGAGAGGTGACTTGAGAGGACCACGAAAGATAGGTGAGAGGAGTAAGAGTTTTGCAGTGTGAGAGGTTTACCAAGATAATTGGGTTGGTAGGCTCGGCGGAGTTTGTGATGACGGAGGAGTTTTGGGATGCCATGGAAAAAAAGTTTGAGATGTGTTGATCACGTTGCTCTGATACCATAAAGAGAAAATAGCAAAAGATGATTTTCATTAATAACTTGATGTAGTATTTATACACACAGAGGATAAAGACCATAGCTAGAGATATACGTTACAAAATATGGTGATATACACAATCATCCTTTATACAAGGAAAGATTGAGTCAACTATTTACAAATGATAACCAATCAATTAGAATGATCAGGAAGGATTTATTGGATTTGTCATAGAATGAAGAGTAGAATGAGGAGGATCAGTAGGATCCTTAATATGTCTGCGGTCGAAATACTTCTTTAATTAACAGTAAGATTAAATTTTGCCGATCAAAAAAAAACAAATAAAAATAATTGAATACAACTTCACCACACTGTGACATATATTAAATTTAATGGCATTGCATAATATAGAGAGGCTAACTTGTAAACTAGGTGGAGCTTTAATAAATAAATTTATTTATTGATAAATAACTTATATATATATATATATATATATATATATATATATAAGTATACCAAAGTGGTATGGAACTAAAAACATATAAAGTATTAAATATCCATAATATCAATAAATAAAATAAAATTATACGCACTCCAGGAAGTATTGGATAGTAAGAATTTGCTAGTGCCCACATGTTGGCCATGGGTTATTTTTGACTGTCGTGTAGGAATTATCATTTTTCGATTAATTACTTAAGCGAAACAAGTTTCCGGTATTCTGCAAGAGCCCAAAGTGTAAAGTAATTTCTGTATAGTGGATAATTGTACATGCAGTTCTTCATGAATACTCCGTTAGGTCCCTGCAATGGTGGTAGTGACAATATTATTTGGACAGAGATGATGATAAGAATTATATATATAGGGAGAGAGATGTGAGGAAACTCTACCTCCTGCGGAAAATCACCATTATCCATCTGTCCATTAATCAGTAACTTTGCTCCTTTATGCAAAGGCGTGGGTTCTCTTTCCGCCTAGTCAAACAAACATATTCATATAAATAATACATGAATTTATATAAGATTCATCATTGCTTCTCATTTTGGATTTCTCACTTACCAGTGATATAAGAGTACATATTTTGAGAAATAAAGCGTACGCACGTACCTGTCCACAATACATAAGACCTAGCATAGCCCACGAAGTTTGCACCAAATTTGTATGATTTCCATCAGTTGGTATATATTTCTGATTCCCAACAAAGTACAAGATGAGATTACAGAAGCTACAAATTCCATATAATTAATTGACTGCTAAGTCCATGATAAACACTTCATATATATATATATATATATATGAGGATGGTTTTAAATGTTACTTTCTCTTATATCGTCCATTGGATCAATAATCAAAGTTTAAAATCAACATTTTATATTTGATCCAATTAATAATACTAATGGTTAGCAACAGAAAGTGACCATTAAAAACTACTTCATATATGTATATCTATATATGGTGCAAAGAGTGATTACTCCGTAGCCATAACAATATATTCCCAAATTCTATTGTTGATATGTTTAGTACCTGCTTTGGGCATGATTGAAAATTCTCACCCCAACCACCCTCTTTTTTTTCTGCTGAAAGAAGAAAATTAACAGCTCTACGAACTGATTTGCTGTTGTCGTATGTCATCCCAGCAGAAGCTAATCCTCTTAAAGCAAAGAATGTCCCGTAAATAAAGCAAATACCCCAATAACCATACCTAATGATCATCAATCCATAGAAGAAGAAGAATAACTTAATTAGTATATATATATATACATATATATATATATATATTTATATCAAAGGTAGTCTTATGGTACAAATAAATTTTCACTTACCATGAACCATCAGCCTCTTGATTCTCTTCCAAATATTGTATTGCTTTTGCTATGGAACCTTGCACCTCCTTTTCCCGGTGTTTTGGATAGCGACGGTGGAAATGGACGAGTCCATCCAGTATACATCCGGTAACCTCAACATGCCTAACTCAGCATATTGAATAAGTATGATATTGTTAAGTAACAAATTAATCTAAAAACATGGACACCCCATCGGTCTGTCCATCATAATTAAGTAACTTTGGTTTTGTAATTTTGAAATCTCTCGTTTTGGTTTCAGTATCCCTCCCTTAATTTATCTTCATTTCATTTAAAAAAAAAATTTAAGTAAAAATCGCAAAACCAAAGCCACCAGAAAATTATGAAGCTAAACACACCCTAAGGATATTTTATGCTAGGTTGCACGGATACGGATACGCAGATACGGATTCATAGATACGAGATACGGGCATACGAGATTTTTGAAAAATCCCAGATATGGATACGTGGGGGTAAAGTGTAAATATTCAAACTATAAGGACCAACATATAAATATACATATATTATTATAATAATATTAATATACATATATTATTTAGATATAAATAAAGAACATTTATAATATACATATATTATATACAAATAAATAATATATACTAATATACTATAATACTAATAATATATATATATATATATATATATATATATATATATATATATATATATATTATATAGATAGCCTAGCCTTACAGCCTACAGAGATTCTAATATGCCGACAAAACCAAGAAGCCAAAATGGAAAAGAAGGCTTCGACTTTGACTGAAGAAGAAGACTCGACAAAGAGGAAGGTTCGACTGAAGAAGGCTCGAAATCGAAGCAGGGGCGGCGGCTAGGGTTCGAGGGTCAGAGGCGACAGCGGTGGCTAGGGCTCAAGGGCCAGAGGTGACGGCGACGGCTAGGGCTCAAGGGCCAGTGGCGACGGCGAGAGCGAGGAAGAAGCATCGAAGCATGAGGTATGTCGGGTTTGTGAAAATCTGATTTATCCCCCTTTTCATCAAGACAAAACGACCAAGTTTTGAGGGGCGTATCTGGATTCGGGTCGCGTATCCGGGTCAAGTATCCAGAGTTTGGAAAAGTGACAGTTCGCCCCCTGGACATATCTAGGGGTGTATCCCGCATATCTGCAGTGTATCCGTATCCATCGCGTATCCGATACGCGAGACGCTGCCTTCAGAGCGTATCCATGCATCATAGATTTTATGTATATGTGATACTTTAATGATCTAAGAACCAAGTTTTTTAAAGTTAAAAATGAACGCACAATTTTGAAGCAAGGGAGTACATGTTAGTCACTTGTCTACAAAAAATAAAAATAAAAAAAATAAATAAATTATACATTATCATTTTTTTTAGAATATGAAAGACAAAACTTGTCCCATAAAAAAACTCTGGCTTCCCCACGACAGTTTATTCTTTCCACATTTCTACTATATCTCTCCTCTCCCCAAATTTCCCAAAGATTTTCCTCAGTCCTCTCCTCGTTGTGTTCATAAAGCTTTTACATATGAAAAAACTTTAGTGTTGTGGGATTTGTGTTGGAAAAATTGTGTTTAGATAATGAAATTCTGTAATGTTGTACGTGTCATTTGTGTAATGACAAGGGTAATCGTGAGATCGTGTTCTACTTCGTGAGAACATCGAAATCATATATTTATTTATCCAATTTTGTGTTTGGATGAATAAGTTATGGTTGGTTAAAGTGAGATGTTGGAAGTGAGTTTATCTCACATTGGGAAATTAACAAAAGTTTGAGTGGTTTATATATAATTGTCTATGTGATAAGGGTAAGCTTGTATATAATAGGGACTCACGTGCGAGCCCACCAAATTTGTTTTCTTTTGTCTGATAAATTATCGTAATCAATTCATTTTTGCTTCAACCTATATAATGGAGACTTCACGAGCCTTCTTTACCGGCAGACATAAAAAAACTTCCTAGCAACAGACTTACACAGCAGTAACAATTTTATGGTTTTTCTTTTCTGTATTTTGTATTGATTTCCCTGTATTATTTCTAACAATTTGATTAATGTGGGAATGCTCAAATCGCAAATGGTCGAGTAACATAATTTTTTTCGTCGGACTTGAAAAGGTATACTTTAAATTTCTTATTCAATTTGATTATTTCTAACCAAAATTGCCTCCAACTAGAGAACTTTTTAGGAAATAAAAAATAGCAATTATATCAAACTAAAAAAATAAGTAGAAAAGTAACAATTACTGGGAAAAATTAGCAAATATAAAGGTAGCCAAAGAAAAGATCTTACTCCCTCTCAACCACAATGTCTGCAAAGATTTCCGAAGGATTCATCATCTGAGTCAATGGAGAAAATAATGGAAGAGTGAAAACTAAATAAATTGAGTAGCTAGAAACATTTATGATCATGCGCCTTTCTTTAGGGCCTCATTTTTATAGTAACCAGGTGGAGCCACAATATGCATACGTGTATGCGTGCACACGCACAGGGGAGAGAGAGGAAGAGGGAGGGAGAGAGAGAGAGTACCTGCAAATATTTATTCATGGTTGGTCGTTCCCATACACCAAACCCTCCACTAGTCGGATTCTATAAAAACATGATAAATTTGATTAGTTGAACGTAAGGAAGAAAAATTAGATAAACTTGAACCAGCAACGACAGATAATAACCTTACTTGTTTGTACCTTCTTAAAGTTATTTTACAATTTAACCCATTTTTTGGATTGACTTTAAGTTCAGACGTTAATTTACGTTAAATACCTATTTTTTCCGTGTCTTCATTCTCTCGTTTTTGCCTTTTTATAAAATTCTTTATATTAATAGAATTTAAATAAAGTACCAATATGTCTGAGCCACTACATCTGGGTTCATGGACGCATTCCCCTAATCCGTAGAAAGATAGGGGATAGCAATCAATCAAGAGAGCCTGACAAAGTTCTTTGACCCTTTCAGCTCTGATGGCTTCACAAATAGCTCCATCCCAGGCAACTTCTTCGCCGCACCAAAATGCATGTACCTTGGCGCACGCCCGCTAGGGTTAGGTATATCCACAATATTACCCTACAAATCAATCATTTTCGCGAAATGCTTCAAGTAATTAATTAGGTCAACCAAGCTCAACAATACGCCGCTCCCAATGCACCTTCTCCCGAATCAGCCTGTTTGATTACGTCGTTCAAGTCACGGAGTCAGTGCTCACCGAGCCCTTCGTGATTTGTTGGGGCCACCTATTAGCTTCGGATAGGTCGTGGAATTCAGAGGCTAAGTACGGTCGGCATTCTTTCTGTTTCTTCTTCTCTTTGTTTTCTTTGTTGAGTATCGATTGGGCTTTCTCTTCGTTCAAGCCATATTTGCGATTGAATTGGATGAACAACCTTACGATTGATGATTTGTATGGAGCAGAATCAATTGACAACTTGAAGAGAATTAGGGTTTATCCCTCTTTCGTCCAACATGGAGATGGAGAAGAAGAAATGCAAACAATAAAAACTCTTTGGATTGAAACGTCGAGAAGTCTTTGTTTACAGTAAAAGGGCCTCGCCAAAATAGATACGAAGATATAAACATTTGGAAAACGTGGGCAAAATAGGGATTTTTTTTTCTTAGTTGCTCAGAGAGGATGATGAAGAAGAAAACATGGGCAAAATATATATTTAACATAAATTAACATTTGAATTTAACGTTCATCCAAAAATTAAGTTAAGTTGCAAGATAACTGTGGTAGAGTGGTCACTCAAAAAAAATTAAAGTTCAAGTGGCCTAATTGTAACATTTTGTAAAGTATAGTGACACAAAGGTGTATTTGCCAATAAATAATGATCACACACACACACACACACACACACACACATATATATATATATATATATATATAACATAAACCTAACCAATGTCTTTAATAAATATAAATTGAGTTTTTTATTGTGTGCTTATGCATACTATTTATAGTTTTTTATTTTAATAAATACTCCCTCCATCCTAAGCGTCTATTATTTCATTTTGGACGTCATAAAATAAATGTTCCCTTTTCTTTATTGAAAAGTTTTATCAAGTCAATTATCTATTATAATTTTTATTTATGAGACAGAAAAGTAGATGAATTCTATTAATTTGACATCACTTGTGATATATTAACAGTTATTAAAGGAAAATAACATAAAGTCAAAATTTTGGGAGGGAAGGAGTATAACTTTTTGTATATGGTCATAATAAGTTTACCGTATCATATTTCATGTCTTTGTAAAACATCTCAAAATTGTTTTCGGCATATTTTTAAATGATTTACCAAATGCCTAAAAAAACATAGCATTTTCAGAAACCATTTTCTATGAATTATTTTCTGAAACTTATTTTGCTTGAAACAATAAGAGCCTAGATTCTTACTATTTAAAAACATGAAACTATATTTTTGGATCAAATCAAGAAAGAAAGATAGAAGATTATTATGAGATTGAGGGAGTATCATTTGTGGTTGATCAAATTATATATTTTCATACTTGTACATGGAGAAGGATGTTGACTGCTTCGTAGAGTCGCTCAACATCAACCTTTTCACCAACAATTTCCTTGGGCAATTCTGGTAGTAACATAAGACACTGCATAATAATGTTATACATACATTATAAGTGATGACACATAAGATGCCACATCATTTGGTACCCAAAATTGAGTGCTATTAGAGTGGCCCTAGCATTACCCATAAAAAAAATTAATTACCAAATAGACTAGTTGTTTTCTTTACCTTAATTGATAAAGCTGTGCAGTCGGAGACGGCCCAACCATGATCCTGATCAGACCAAGCCCATGATCCTTTGGTAAGTACACGACACATACTACTCAAATCTCCTTTCTTGTCATCTCTTATCTACGAATAAGCATCCAGTATGAAAATTAGTTAAAATAATTGTTGGTAATTCAAATCCGAATTATTATTCGTCATTAGCAGCATAAACCTGTGACTCTTTAATATAGAAGTGAGCCTTTTTAAGAGAATCGCCATATTCTTCAACCATGTCAGTGGCAAGGATAGCATGAGTAGCAAGAGTACAGTCCCAAACTTGACTACCAAAAGTTTGCATCTTCATTCCATCTTCGGCCATCCATAAGAATTCAGGGACTCGGGCTAGATGACGTTTAAACTCAATGCCATCTGGGTTTTCTGCCCACCAGCACATCATTTGGAAACTCTGCATTGTAGGCCTTATATTAATTCACAAAAAGATCAAATTAAAATAAATTAGCATTATTATCATTTCTCTAGAGAGTAAAAAAAATTTGATACACCGTATTATTTTTAGAACAGAAGGAAATACGAACTCTTTCTTAAAAACAGAAGGAATTTCATACCTTTGAAACACATCCAATGGTAATGTATCTAGTCTCCTCGGCTTCATAACGCATTAAATCAACGGCTTTCTTCACAGCTCTCTCCCTAAGCTTGGTGAAAGGCCAACACTTCATAATCGGCTCGCTTAGGTAATGAAGGCAGTTCCATAGTAGATCTTGTGCAGTGGTATGAGGGTAGTAGAGATCCTCCTGCCATTTTAATTAATAATAAATCTAATTAGCCTAGCTTCATATATAAAATTAGGTTTGTAAGATTATTATAATGCACAAGATACTTTGCTATTACTCATTACAGAAATATATACAAGATGAGAAAGGATTAGTTCAATGTACATGAGTAATAGATATTTAAAAGGCTGTCGAGAAACCAAGGTAGAGATCTTTAATATTCCACTAATCAGCGATTATGGCTGACACCCTCCCGCAAGCTAGATGGAGGTGATCGAAGGCGAAGCTTGGAGCAAAGATGATCGTATGCGACTCAGGCCTTTGGTAAATAGGTCCGCAAGTTGATCTTTAGTGGAGACATATGCCAACTGAAGGGAATTCTGTTGAACGAGCTCTCGGACAAAGTGATAGTCAATCTCGATGTGATGAGTTCGAGCATGGAAGATTGGGTTTCGAGCCATTTGGAGGGTAGAGAGATTGTCACAAAACAGTGAGGGAGGTTGATGGAGAGGAATGTTCAGTTCGCGAAATAGGTAAGTGAACCAACGAACTTTGACTGATGTGATAACAAGAGCTCGATATTCGGCTTCGCTGCTAGAGCGGGAGACAGTTGTTTGTTTCTTAGCACTCGAAGAGACTAAATTGGATCCGACGAAGATACATGATCCTGTAGTTGAGCATCGATCATCCGGGTCTTCGGTACAATCAGAATCAGAATATGCCCAAATAGCAAGGTCAGGAGCCTTGTGAAAAATTAATCCTTTTGCAAGGGTGCCTTTGACATAACAGAGAATTCTTTTTACTTCTTGAAGATGGGTGGATCGAGGTTGATGCATGAACTGGCAGATTTGATTGACTACAAAGGAAATATCGGGACGGGTTTATATTAGATATTGGAGGCCACCAACCATGCTTCAGTATAGAGTAGGATCTGAAAGTGGGTCACCTGAGTGGAGAGAAAGACGAGTGTGTGGAACAATAGGAGTGGCACATGGTTTGTAATATTTCATTTTAAACCGAGTAAGAAGATCCATTGCATAGCGATCGAGACTGCCTGAGATGAAGGTGTGTGGTAGTTCTAGTTGTTTGAATACCAAGGAAGTAACCCATGTTACCGAGCTGGCGACTTTCAAAGGTAGCTCATAACTGATCAATAAATGGCAACACAACAAATGGACATGAGCCAGTGACGATTAAATCATCCACATACACAAGAATGACCAGAGTGGAGGAGTTATTGTGACAGATAAAAAAGGAGCTATCTGCGCGTCTGTTGAAGAAACCAAGTTGAGTTAGAAACTCTGATAGGCGATGGAACCAAGCTCTAGGCGATTGCTTCAATCCATATAAGGCACGTGTAATTTGCATACATGTGTAGGTTTAACCAGATCAAAAAATCCAGGGGCCTGAGCCATGTAAACTTCCTCAGACAAGAAACCTTTTAGGAAGGCATTCCTTACATCAAGCTGTTTAATTGGCCAGTCACGGGAATGAGCAATGGAGAGAACAGTACAAATAGTTACAGAGCTCACAACCGGACTAAACATTTCGTCATAATCAAGGTCTTCTTATTGATTAAAGCCCTTAGTGACAAGTCATGTTTTGTATCGATCAATTGAACCATCTGTTTTACGATTAATACGATAGACCCAACGACATCCAACGATGTTCATGGAAGGAGAATGAGACACAAGTGTCAATATGTTGTTTTTTTTTTGTAAGGTAGAAAACTTTTCACGCATAGCAGCTTGCCACTGATCAAGTTATATGTGGCAGGTTCGAAGTCCGGAGAATCGAAGATAACTATATAGAAAGCACTTGGTAGTGGATGGCGAGGAGAGCTATAAACCAATTCGTTGATGCTTTTGAATTTTAAGGGTGGTGTGAACTTAGGAGATTCGGGAGAGAACATTTCAGGGGCTCGTAAATTGGTATTGGGGTGACTGGTTTGCTAAGGGGCCGATCCTAGTTGTTCAATGGTGGGACGGATCAGGAGACATTGTCAGTGTGATGATTTGGTGTGGTGTAAGAGTAGAGTGGAGCAGTGGCCTTGTCGCATGAAGAGGGTGGAGTTTGTGGGTGGGGTTGGGATTAAGTTGTGGTATTTTGGTGATGTATATGAGGTGAAGATTTTTGGGCTCGTTGGGTTTGAGTATGAGGGAGAAGTGAAATAGCCATGGGGTTTGATTAAGACAAAAGGGGTTAGCCTGGTGAATGTGCAAGGGTCAGCTAAAAAAAGGAAAGAATGTTCATTGAATAAAACATGTCTTGTAACATAATCCTTCCTAGTAGTTCTATCATAACAACGGTAGCCTTTACGATCTCTATGAAATCCGAGGAACACGTAGTAGATTGATTTTGGTTGAAACTTGTGCTTGTTATATGGAACAATATAGGGAAAACATGAGCAACCAAAGGTCTTAAGAAAACGGTAATCAGAGGTGCGAAGAAAATTTTTTTGGTGGGGGGAGATGCAGCCTAGTTGTTTCATTGGTAACCGATTAATTAGGAAGATTGCGGTGTTGAATGACTCAAACCAAAAATGCTTAGGAAGGTTAGCCTGATCTAGGAGACACAAACCCATTTCCTTAATGTGTCGATGCTTTCGCTCGTCGACGCCATTTTATTGTGGTGTATAGGGACATGTGAGTTGGTGTTTAATGTCGAGTTGTGCGAGAAATAGTCGAAAAACATTACTCGTGAATTCACCACCACCATTGGTTTGCATTGTTTTGACGGTGTGGATAGCCTCTATTCAACGAGAAAATTGATTCTCGATTTCTAGTTTGAATTTGGTAAAAACATCAATGACATCGAATTTACGAACAATAGGAAATAGCCAATTAAGTGAAGCGAGAAAAGTCATCGACAATGGAGGAATAATATTGAAATTGGTTTAGTGAACCAACAGGAGATGGTCCCCAAAGGTCTAAATGTAACAAAGCAAGAGGAGCCTTTGATTTAAAAGAACGCAATTTAAAAGGCAATTTGCATGATTTCCCTAACGGACAAGTTTGACATAACTTATTTGGACTTAATTATACGACCATGAATATGCAAATTAAATTTCTTGTGTAAAATTTGTAGTATCTGAGAGAAAGGATGTCCTAATCGTGAGTGTCAAACATCTTGGTTTGTCAGTTCTTCGATAAGAGCAAGTGGATTGTTTTGGGAAAAAGGATCAAAGACAAAATGATAGAGACCGCTAGAACTTTGTCTAGAAAGAAGGGTCTTTTTGGTACGGAGGTCCTTTATGTGAAAACTATAGGCGTCTAGTTCAAAATAACAATGAATGTCATAAGAAAATCGACGAATTGAAAGCAAGGACTTATGAGGATTGGGAACACACATAATGTTATTTAAATGAAAACGTTGGTTACCAGAAGAGAACGAGGAGGAACCGATATGAGATATAGGAACTTGAGATCCATCACCTACGGTTACCGAATCATGGCCATTGTAGGGTGTAGCGTGCTGAAGAGAGGACAACTGGGATATATGAGATGTGGAGAATAAGCTGTTGAGTAATCAGCATTGTGAGTGATCACGCCACAATGATGGGGTGACTAAGCTGGTAGTCCACGTAATGGACCGGAGCTGACGTGTCCGGCTCTTGATGGTCACGTCGGTGTAGGTGGGTACCGGAGGTACCAAGTTTGTTAGGATATCTGGGCTTTGTACTTGCTCTTGGTTGTTGGATACCTGAAAAGAGAACTATCGTTAGGGTGCCAGGGGGTTTCCCAACTACAGCCCTCAGGTGTGAGAGTCAGTAATCAGGGAATTATGTATGTGCCAGAGCCAGACATTCCCTTAAGCTTCCGGTGAGTGGTTTGATAGAAATCTCTTTGTGTATCTTGTATGTAACAGGCTCTTTGGTTAAGCTTAGAATGCAAAGTAAATCTTACCTTTCTTGAAGGGAAAGGTTTCCTTTTATAGTAGATTAGATTTGGGATCATGATTGGCACAGGGTCCACGATGGTAGGGCCCGGTTCCACTGGTCGGTTCTTTGCGCGATTCTGAGTGGTTAACAGGTTGCGTGTGATGTGCCAATTGTAGGCGGTCTAATGAGCCGATAAGGTATAGCGGCTTGCATGGCTTGCCCAGTTCTCGTGGGGAAGGCATCTGGATGCTATGTACAGGCTATGGGCTAAACCTATCTTGTCACAGAAGAATAGTCGGCCGAGCATAGGTGGTCCTCGCCCATGTGATCGGGTGTTGTGTATGATCGCCATTAGTGGTTGGTTGGTTGTTGGTCGCCGATGATGATCGGTTGGTTAATGGTCTTCGGCCTTTGGTGGGACCTGCCCAAGTCTGACTGGATTTCACGTGGTCGTCCCACGTAGGGGACCCAGGTCGGGTCCCTTCAATAGCCCCCGAGTTTCGAAGTGCGAGGATTTATCCTTAGCTTGGAAAGTATAATTGAAAGTTATGCTCGATTTTGCTTGTCATCGATCCTCGCCAGGTTTCCTCGGTTTTTTCGTTTATTTCTGTTTGTGGTCGCTTACTCTTTTTGCTGAAGTCGATCACTTTGATATCGAGGATGCATGTAGGAGTTATTAGTGGAATTTTTCTAGGAACTTGGTCCGTCGTATGCATTAAATGCACGGTATTCGAGGAGTCATAGGTAATCATTGTAATTACTTTTCATGAAATGTGACGGTGTCCAATTATCGAAACGTCGTCGGTTTGCAGTCATTTCGTGCATAGTGCTCGCCACGTGTCGATCAACAAATGGTTTGGGTAGGATCCGCGTGTTTTTGGTCGGGTCGACCCGGTGTGATCGGGTTGATATAAAAGCACGAATTTTCCCGGCTTTTCACTTCACTCTTCCTTCTCCCACACTTTTCTTCAGTTTCTTGCGAGTTCTGCTTGGGCGAAAAATCTCTTCCTGCTACCTTTCCCATTTCTGACATTTCCAGCCATTCCTTTGCTCTATAATCCTAGTTTCCAGGTTCGCCTTCTTCTCCTCTTCCTTTTGATACAAATTTCGTAGGTTTTTGATCCCATTTTGAGTGTTTTCTGATTTTGTAGCTTTTTCCGATGACCTCTGTTTTTTCCGGTAAACCGGTGCTAACCTTTCGATATTTGTCCTTTTTTCAGATCCTCGCTCAATTTCTTATTTCCTGCTCGCTCCTACTTTAATTCGCTTAAAGGTACTCATCGCCTCTTGTCTTCGCTTAAGTCACTTTTTCGGTTTGCTAGGTTTCTAGGGTTAGGCTTTTATGAACCCTGTCCCTTCTGTCCCCGCCTTCATATCGAGCGAGACCTCTTCGTCATCTTTGCCCAGTTCTTTGATTGCCTTCAAACGAAGTATGAGGACGAAGCGCGTTAGCCCGGAACCAGCGTATGCTCGATCTCCAAAGACGAAAAGGTTATACTCGCAAACCAATGGCACTTGGTCGCTGGTGAAACCGAGCCAAGCGATGATATTATTGGTCGGTGGCGGTTATCATATGGAGGGTCTACCCGTTCTCTCTGATGAGAAGTATGCTAGCGAGGACATTCCAGCCGGGGTGCCTATGCTTGTATGCCCGGACACGACCAAGGCCCTTAGGTATCTTTTTAATCAATATTATCGAGAGATTGTCGCCCAGGATGTAGTTGAGGCGAACAAGGCCCTTGTTGTTGAAAAACGAGGTGGAACTTCATCGGCTGTTGCCCCGATCGAAGAAGTCTCTGTAGAGGCTGATGATGCTCCTCCTGCTCGTAGAATACTAAGGGAGTGGAGGAATAATGTATGGCCAATTGATGTAGATAGCTGGGACGAACAGTATAATCACAGTCGGAAGAGATTCCGGGGATCCGCCCCCCATAATTCAATTGATATGGACGGGCTGAGGGATATGAGGGATAGAGTAGGTTTTTATATTTCGTTTTTTGAGGCGGGTCTTCGACTTCCCCTCGATCCTCTTATCTGCGAGCTACTCGAAGAAGCTGGTGCTCACTCCCTCGACCTCTCCCTCAACTTAGTCCGCTACCTGATTTCTTTTGCCGCTAGTGTTCGTATGCTCGGGTTCGAGGCGACCCTGCCCCTCTTCAAGACCAACTTTGCAGTGACGAAGTCTCTGAATCGTCTCCAGTGCAAGCACCATAACCGAGGGATAAACTTGTTCACCAAGCCTCCCGGGAAAAAAGGGCACTGGGACGAGAAATCATTTTTGGTGGAGAGTAGGTATGGGTGGAACTTCCTGCACTCCTCGAATTTTATTTCTGGCGAAATTAAGTCACTCTCTCTCCATTGGGTTTTGGATGAGTACGAGGAGTCCGCTCGAAAAGCCATCGAGGAATTTCTTGGAGTTCGAGGGACGTGACCTGCCCGAGTATTTTGTTGGAATTCAATTAGCGAGGACGAAGTCCTTTTGAGGATGGTCGGTATGACGACCAAGAAATTTAGGGACTGAATGTCCGATGCGAGGTCCCGGAGTATATTCAGTATCCTGGATGGTCGATGCATGAGGGTAACAAGTTTAAGCTGGACTGCCCTCAGTGTAAAGACGAAGTATTCGATCTTGAAGGCTGTGGAAGTATACACTATTGCTTCATCGCTTTTTATTGGCTTTTGTTTTCTTATTATTCTTCATCAACTCTGTGCTCGTTCTAACTCCTTCCTTCTTTGTTTCAGATATGATCATTGATATAGACGAGCTTTCGGGCAAGACGGCCAGGCAGGACCAAGGGGTGGCCCGTCGAAAAATTCTGAAGGAAGCAAAGGCCGATCCCTAGAAGGCTTACCCCTTGCCTACTGACGAGCAGGGGACCAGATCTTCGGCCGCTCCTTCCACAACGGCTCCTCGCCGTGCACCTGCCAGTGTTATTCCCCGAGGAAGAAGTAGACCCTCGGCCCAGGCTAAGAAGATCCCTGAGCCTCATTTTGTTCGCTTCGCCGCCCGGCCGGCTCCATCGAGAGTGCTCCTGCCCCTCCCCAAAAGAAAAGGCGAATAATTGAAAATGCTCCCGAGGAGCAAAGTGTGGAGGAAGGGTCCGCTCAGCCCCCTGCAGACAAGAAGCTGAAGGCAAGGCTATGTCCTCGTCGGTCAGCGAAGAGACAGCGATCCCGTAGCCTGCACAAGGGCGATTTTGTGCCCGACCACCCGGCGCAATGATCCACTCGCTAAGGATTTTGCAAATGTCCCGGTCCTACAAAATTTTGACGTCTCCAAGCGAGATTCCCCCTGGCCATGGCCGGGCAAGGGTTGGTTGTCCGGGCTCAAGTGAGGGAAATGGTCGGCGTTGCCAATTGCTTGCCTCCCGCTGAGGCCATGGGACGCATTGGGCTCTACGTGAGCGAGGTAAACTCTTTGCCTTTTTCCTTTGCTTTTTCATTCTGGATGTACTTGTTATTAATACACATTTTGTTTTCTGTAGCTTTGCTATTTAGTGTCCTCGCTGACCACTCGAGCCAACCAATCTGCAACCGAGGCCAAGAAGTTAAAGACTCAAGCCTAGGCCGATCAAGATGAGATCGAGCTCTACGGGGGTCGGAGTGGCCTCCGGAGGCGAACATGCCAAGGAAAGGCCCGGCTTGAAGAGTCCTCGGCCAAGATGGCCCGTTTGAATGAAGAAAGGAGTTGGCGAGGCTCGTGCCGTATTGCCGAGAAGAAAGCTAGTGAAGCGAAGGCCAAGCAAGCGAGGCGAGCTACCCAGTGAGGAAGAAATGGCGAGGCGAGTTCTTTGGTTTGGAAAGGCGGTCGAGGGCAGC
>CM028379.1:4177684-4296615 GCA_013146195.2 Codonopsis lanceolata
CTAAACTTGAGGCAAAATTGTTTTAAAATATATATTTAAAAGGAAAGGAGATGTTGATGACACAGTGATGATGGATCCCCCATAGCGGGAATCCACAGGCATCCAAAACTAGTGTGATGCAGTGAGAGGGCGACACCTCAGAAATTAAAGGAAAAATTCAAAAGCAAGAAGAGGCGGGTGAGGAGAAAATACAATGAGGAGAGAGGAGGGGGATGGAACTGGGCCTCGACTCAAGGTGAGTCGGTCATGGAAATAACAAATGAGGGGCGAAGACTTCGAGGATCGTGTCAGATGGCAGCCCATAATAATTTGAGACATTTTGTCCCACGGTGTTAAACCACCCAAACAGCCGTTCTTGGTCGGCACGCATTTGTGCCAACTGTTGAGTTACCAATTTGGGCTTCAAGGGCAACCTCCTCTAGCCTATTGGAGATCCCCACGAGCGGGTCCTCCTCCTCCTCTTCGGGTTCCTCACTGTGAGGAACCCGCACTGGCCTTGGTGCTCAAACAAAATGGCCCTATGGCCTGTAATGGCCTAGCCTCTGGCGTGTCGAGGCCATCTCACTCCTCCCCCTAAGCCTCTCACGGTAATCAGCCATCCCCTCCCCGGAACGCCTTCATTTAATCAAATGCGGAACGTGAACCCCGCATTTGTGGCACCTCGAATAAGGGTCTTAATTTGGCCATTGATCAAGCGGCCAACATCGACAGACCCACCAGTCATAATGGTGTAGATCAGGACAGCCTTAGACCAAGTCACCGTGTGTTGGTGATTGGAAGGAATGAGACGGGCACAGATGAATTTGAACATGGGCTTGGCCGTGTTCAGCAGGAAGGACTCCTCCATGGTGCGTGGACCGTAGGGTGGATTACGGTTTTGGGTCCACTCAACACCAGGGAGGGCGATGGTCGCATTGACCACCTCGAGAGGGATAGGGGCATAGAGGTGTGTGCTAAAATCGTCGGCACCATCCGCGAAGTTAGAGGTGCCGTAATACATGTTAATGCTTTGGAACAAAAGTCAACACTAATGTCCCTAATATTAACAATATCTAAAACTCCCCCATCTACACCAATGCGGCCATTGGCGAACTCATGACAATAGGACAATAGGCACGATTGCCTTGTCCGAGAATCACCAACAACCCCCACCTACGGGCCGTAGTTATTTCAGCAGCCATCTTCAGCCATGAATTCCCTCTCGGGAATTAATGACTTGGAGAGCTTGGCCGCGTATCTTTCCGAGGCCTCGTAGGAAATGAAGCGTCGGTGGTCAAAGTGTTGTTCCTCCTCCTGAACAGGGCGGGAGGAAGAAGCGCCGGTGTTTCTACGCTTGTGTGACATTATGTTTGAGCAATTTAAAAATTAATTTTTTATGAAATTAGTTTATTTTTTAAAATATAAAATTAACAATTAAAAACCAATTTATTTCCTAAAGCATGCAAATATTATACAAGTAAAATTCTAACACCCTAGCATGCAAAAATTGGACGTCAAAAATTAAAGAGGGGAGTTAGAGTTACTTGTTTGTAGCTTAGAGTCACCGGAGTTCGAGCTTGATGCCGACAAAAATGGTGTCCTCCCTTTGCTTCACTTCTTCAGATTAGGTGTAATGGAAGGTGTGGGATGATGGTGGGTTGAAGAATTATTGAAGGAGGGTGAAGGAATCTGTTTAGGATGGCCGAAAGTTGGAAAGATTGGAGAGATCTCGCCGGATTTGGAAGGAGACGGCTACTGCACTTGCTGCTTGAAGGAGGGGTAGTCTGGTGATTCTGCAGAAGAAGCCCGACCACAGTTTATATAAAGACACCTTGTGGTCGCAAGGTGGCTTTTACCTTGCGTCCGCAAGGTCGGCAGTTCAGGCGTTCTACATTCTCAACTGATTCCCACGTCTTGACAGTACAATTCACGATGTCCGCATTTACTGAGGACCTTGCGGACGCAAGGCCCAAGGCACCTTGCGTCCGCAAGGTAGGCAGATTGGCTCCTTTTCGTTTCTTTTTCATTCTTTTTCATCAGTTTGACAGTTAGGTCCCTCCATTATATTCCGTTACGTTTCGTAACTTTCCTGCATTATAAAACTCTACACAAACTCTAAACTAAAATTATTAGCAACATATAAATACAACATTAAGATGCTTTTCTCCCCCAAACTTGAATTTTAGCATATTTAATTTAAAATTAAATGTCCAAAAATATATTTAACGGAGAATAGCATATTTAAATTAACTACAAAAGCAATAAAATTCATAATAGTGGGTTGCCTCCCACTCAGCGCCTTTGTTTAACGTCTTTGGTTCGACCCAGCTGCAAACCTAATCATTGGGCGGTGCATTGTCAGCCAAACGGATTAATTCAATTGTTCGTTCAACTGACATCGGTTCAAGGTATGGCTTGAGTCGGTGTCCATTAACTTTAAAAACTTCATTATTCTTTGGATTTCTTATATCAATCGCTCCATGAGGGTAAATTCGGACAATTATGAAAGGACCAGACCACTTAGATTTCAACTTTCCAGGGAATAGCCTAAGTCTAGAATTAAAAAGTAGAACTTTCAATCCTGGTCGAAACATCTTATTGGTTAACCCCATATCATGATACTTCTTGGTCTTCTCTTTATATGTTTTGGCATTCTCATACGAATTTAGCCTGTGTTCTTCTAGTTCATTCAATTGAAACAATCTTTCCTCACCAGCCAAGGTTAAATCTAAATTTAAATCTTTAACAGCCGAATAAGCTTTATGTTCAATTTCAACTGGTAAATGGCATGCTTTGTCATATACCATTCGGTATGGACTCATTCCTATTAGGGTTTTAAAAGCAGTTCGGTATGCCCATAAAGCATCCTTAAGTTTAGATTCTCAATCTTTACGATTAGGCCTAACGGTATTTTCTAGTACTGCTTTAATTTTCCTATTACTAAACTCTACTTGGCCAGATGTTTGAGGATGATAAGGTGTAGCTAACTTGTGAGTTACACCATGTTTCTTATGCACATTATTCAATAATTTATTAGTAAAGTGAGTCCCTTGGTCGCTTATTATGGCCTTAGGCACTCCATATCTAGCAAAAAGAACTTCTATAAATTTAACCACAGTTTTACCATCATTTGTTTTAGTTGCTATGGCTTCAATCCATTTAGACACATAATCAACTGCTACCAAAATATATTCACAGTTATTTGATACTGGAAAAGGACTCATGAAATCAATGCCTCAAACATCAAAGATTTCAACAACCATGTTAATATGCAAGGGCATTTCGTTTCTTTTTCCTATTCCACTAGTTCTTTGACATTTATCACAAGTTCTATAAAATAATTCACAGTCTCTAAAAACAGTAGGCCAATATAAGCCAGATTGTAGAATCTTTCTAGCAGTTTTTTTTCCGCTAAAATGACCACCACAAGAGTATTCATGACAGAATTCCATAATACTTTGTTGGTCTTTTTCTGGAATACATCGCCTAATTAAAGAGTCTGAACATATTTTATATAAATGAGGCTCTTCCCAAAAATAAATTTTCGCTTCAGCCAAAAATTTCTTCTTTTCATAATGATCAAAATCAGGATTTATGATATCAGACACATAATAATTGACAAAATCAGCATACAAAGGGTCTGAATCTTTAATAGCTAACAGTTGCTCATCAGGAAAATCTTCATTTATAGGGATTGGATCATCAAGGAATTAACGTTCAAGTAAGGGTGAAAATTCTAATCTAGACAAATGGTCGGCTACGATATTTTCAGTTCCCTTTTTGTCCTTGATTGTAATGTCAAATTCTTTCAACAATAGCATCCACCTAATTAGTCTAGGCTTAGCATCTTTCTTACTTAATAAATATTTTAATGCAGAATGATCAGAAAATATTATCACTTTCGATCCTAACAGATATGATCTAAATTTTTCTAAAGCATACACAACTACCAAAAACTCTTTTTCTGTTGTTGTATAATTTAGATGTGCATCATTTAGAGTTCTACTAGCATAATGTATCACATGAGGCTTTCTATCTACCCTTTGTCCTAACACGGCTCCAATTGCAAAATCTGATGCATCGCACATGATTTCGAAAGGAAGAGACCAATCAACGCCGGATAAAATAGGGGCAGTGTAGTTAATTTTTCTTTTAATAAATTAAATGCATCTAAGCATTCTTGATCAAAAACAAACTCTGTATCTTTTGCTAACAAGTTACATAGAGGCTTACAGATTTTGGAAAAATCTTTTATGAATCTTCTATAGAAACCAGCATGCCCTAGAAAACTTCTAACACCTTTAACAGAAGCTGGAGGTAGTTGTGAAATAACTTCAATTTTTTCTTTATCAACTTCAATACCTTTATTAGACACGACATGCCCTAAGACGATTCTATGTTTGACTATGAAATGACGTTTCTCCCAACTTAGAGTTAAATTTGTTTCACAACATCTTTTCAAAACTGATGTAAGATTTTCTAGGCAATGATCGAAAGAATTTCCAAAAACTAAAAAATCGTCCATGAAAACTTCAACACATCTTTCAACTAAGTCTGAGAATATAGAAATCATGCATCTTTGAAAGGTGGCTGGTGCATTATATAGTCCAAAGGGCATTCTCCTAAAAGTAAAAGTACCAAAAGGACATGTAAAGGTTGTTTTCTCTTGATCTTCAGGTGCTACAGGTATTTGGTTGTAACCAGAAAAACCATCAAGAAAACAATAGTATTCGTGACCGGCTAGTCTTTCAAGGATTTGGTCAATAAATGGCAAAGGAAAGTGGTCTTTCCTAGTTGCCGCATTTAGTTTTCTCAAATCAATGCACATTCTATAACCAGTTATTGTTCTTGTAGGGACTAATTCATCTTTTTTATTTTTAACAACTGTAATTCCTGACTTCTTGGGAACTACTTGAACTGGACTAACCCATTTACTGTCTGATATTGGGTAAATTATACCTGTATCTAAAAGCTTAAGAACTTCTTTCCTTACGGCTTCTTCCATGTGTGGGTTAAGTCTTCTTTGTCTTTCTCTTGAAGGTTTTTTTTTTTTTTTTTTTTTTTTTTTTTCATGAAGCAGGGGCGGCACCCTGCGCGATTTTATTAAAAATAAATAAGGGTACAAACTTGAGGGGGACAACCAGCCTTACCCTTATAATCGGGGGGACAGAGGAGCCTAACCTCGAAAGAGAAGAAAGCACAAAGGCGAAAAAGAGACCTAAGGAACACAAAAAAAGAGAACAAAACACAAGAGCCATTAAACCAGCCTTAACGAGCTAGGAATGCAGCCAAGACGATTAGCAGCCTTTAAGTGAACAAAGAGATCCTGCTTGATGAGTCTTATGACTTGAGATGAGGCGAGAAGAGAGCCATCAAAAATAGCACAGTTCCGATGCTTCCATAAATGCCAAAGAATCAAAGAAGGGATAAGAATATGAGAAGCATTTGATTTAGAAACCAACCACCAAGAGAAGCAGGCTTGAGGGATAGATAACTTGTGAGTGTGGATGCCGCAAACGTAACTAAAATACCTCCAAACCTCAATTGCAATGTGGCTGTGAAGAAATACATGAGAAAATGTTTCAGCGAAACCGGTTGGGCAACAAGCACACTTTGAAGCTAGAGAGAATCCTTTAGATGAGAGGGCTTCATCTATGGGAAGCTTGAGCTGAAAAAGCTTCCAAAGAAACACACTAATGCGGGAGAGAAGCTTGGACCGATGAAATTCGCCGAAAGAATAGTCGATTGATGACGCCTAATGGTCCGCCAGTCAAGAAAAGGAAGAGACCATTAGATGAGGCCCAAACCGCCGAATCGAATTATCGAGAGAGAAATCGTTGAGAATGGATGTAATTTATGGCTGAAAATGGAAGAAAGTTAGGAGCAAAATCATGTAGAACCGAGCTGGAAGCAAACAGGTCTCGAACTTGTTCCAAAGTACAGGTTGTCGGTCTGGACAGAGATATATTGGGCAGCCACTTATCAAGCCAAATAGAGCATTGACCATTACCGATATTCCATAAAATAAAGCGCCGACCATCGGTTTGATGGCAGTCATGCGCTGCCAAACATGAGAGCCGTGAGTAGAGGCAGCACAAGGATGAGACCGCAAACAGTACTTAGCTTTGAAGAACCGAATCCATAGGCTATCTTGAGTCCGAAATTTCCACCAGAGATTTATAGAATAAGCTTTTATAATATCTCCCATAGATCGAATGCCCAAACCACCTTCCTTAAGCGGGGTACAACATTTAACCCAAGCCACCCAATGCAATTTGTTTGGCCTCAATCGACCCGAAAAAGTTAGCTAACATGGACTCAATTTGATTAACCACAGGAGGATCAAGAACAACTAAGATATAAACAACCATGGATTGAAGCACATGGTTAATCAATGTAATACGACCGTGAAGAAGATTACCCACCAAGAATTCTATCTTGCCCGAATTTTAAGAAGGATGTTATCAAAATATTTCTTTAATCGCTTCCCCACGTATAGCGGACTGCCAGATAAATTAAAGGAAGAGGCTTCCAATTAAAACCCAAACGGCGAGCTATATTAGATCTGCGACTAGATGAAAGAGAAGGGCTAGAAACAAAATTACTCTTGGAACCATTAATTTTCTGACCCGAACAGCTCTCATAAAGAGACAGAAGCTCATGATGTTTCCTTAAAGAGGACCAGCGCCATTGCAGAAAATCAAAATGTCATCCGCAAAAGCAAGGTGCGAGACAATGGGGCAACCACTCTGCGAGAGAAACCTGCAGAGAAGAGGAATGAAGATCATTTAAAGCGCGACTAAGAACCTCCGAGAGATAATAAAAAGACTAGGAGAAAGAGGATCTCCTTGCCGCAATCCACGAGTAGAGTGGAAGAAACCAGAGGCTTCTCCATTAATAAGCACCGAAAACCAATTGTCTGAGATCAACCGCCACACAAGATCAATAAAAGTCTCGCTAAAGCCAAATTTCCGGAGAACTTTAATAAGGTAAATCCATGAAACCCTGTCGAAAGCCTTAGCCATATCCAATTTAATGGCTATATTTGATCCAGTCACTTTTTTCTTGATGTGAGACATCAGCTCCTGAGCTAATAAAATATTATCATGTATCACCCGGCCTTTAACAAAACCACTTTGATTCTCAGAAATGATAGAGGGAAGGATTTTCGCCAAACGACTAGAAAGAATCTTAGAGATCACTTTGTTGCAAAAATTGCATAAACTGATTGGCCGAAAATCTTGAAAGGAGAGGGGATTTTCATGCTTCGGAATAGTGGCTATCAATGTACTGGACCAAGAGCGAGGAAGCTGAAACCCTGCAAAAAATTCAAGCACAACCTGAAAAAAGTCCGCACCAATAACATCCCAACAAGCTACATAAAAATGGCCAGTAAAACCATCTGGGCCAGCAGCGCTATCTCCACTTAAGTTCTTAATAGCGGCAAAAACTTCCTCCATAGAAGGAAAGGAACTAAGATTTTTATTCATATCCTCAGAAATAAGCAAAGGAATTTTATCCAACAAGCCATTGTCTGAAACAGGATCCGCACTCAATTGAGCCTGAAAATAATTAATAGCTTCCTGTTTAATAGACTCAACATCAGAGATAAGACTTCCATCCGAAGCTTGAATGCTATGAATATGCATTTTACGACGGGATTGAGAAACAGATGAATGAAAGAGTTTAGTATTTCCTTCTCCCTCTTTCAGCCATTTAACACGAGCTTTTTGCTTCCAGAACTCCTCCTCAATATTAAGATAATGCAACAAATTAGCTTGAGCAAGATGAAGAGAAGCCCGATTTTCCTGGGAATGATTTTCTTCATAAAGAATTTCCATAGCCTGAACCTCCCCTTCAGCATTTTTAAGATGTTGAAAAATATTCCCAAAAGTAGTCTTGTTCCAAAGATTAAGAGCGTGGCGAGTGTTCTTTAATTTCATAGAAAAAGCAACCATAGGTCTAGGGACCGCTATGCTCCAAGCATCTCGGATAGTATCTAAGAAAGAACAATGTTTCGTCCAGACATTAAGGAAACGAAATGCTGATTTTTTTTGAACCCCACTTCGAGTGATAGAAACCAGCAACGGAGTATGGTCCGAACACGTTCTGTTCAAGTGAGAAATAGCTGTATGAAAAAACTTATCTTGCCAAGCTTGGTTACATAAAATTCTGTCGATCCGCTGGTGTATAATAGCATCCCCTTCTCGTTTGTTCCACCAAGTAAAAGAGCTGCCCGTGTACCCAAGATCTGTCAATCCCGCAGAAGTGATACAGTTATGAAATTCCAAGGCTCCTGTTCTGTCCCAGCCATTACCACCTGACTTTTCTGACGGAGAAAGAACAATATTGAAATCACCCCCAACAATCCAAGGGGTATTAGAGAAAGTTCTGCTATGATTCACTAAATCAGCCCAAAGAATCTGACGCTCAGCTACCGAACATTTAGCGTAAATACAAGAAACTATAGCTGCAGAGGGCCAAGAAAAATGCTGCATTTGAACAGTTAAATGTTGAGAAGATTCGAATAGGGCAGTACATGTATATGCAGCCTTAGCAAAAATCCAGATTGAGCTGCAATGGTTAGAAGAGCTAAATCTGAATTTAAGACGACGAGCAATAAGCTGAACTTTGTCCGAGGCAATCATGGGTTCAAAAACTGCAATTAAGGAGATTTTATGTAATTTAATGAGCTGTTTAAGACGAGATACCGTTGGATCGTTACCTATCCCGCGTACATTCCAGAATAGCATATTAACAGCCATGAGAAGTATTGATTTCTTGAGCTGAAGAGGGCTTAGTTTGAGCCTGAGATCGAGTCTGTCTATCTGAAGGGGGAATAATTCTGTTCGGTTTTTTAGAAATCGTAGGAATGAAGCCCATATCCTGAAGGGATTCAGCATTATCCTCATTCAGCTCTTCTAAAATAGCAAACCGATTTGGAGAGAGAACCGGTTCTGGCAAATCCTGATTAGCTTCAGTTGGACCCTCAACATTAGGAATTTGCTCCAGAATGGAATCAATATCTTGAATAACATCATTTAAACTGTCTCGAACAGATTGATCTTTGGAGGTCTCCTCAAGAATAGACGAATTGTGGACAGAATTATCTCCTTGAGGGCTCAAAGTTTTGTCTTGGCTGGGACTTTCACCTTCGTTACAATTATCTTGGCTGGGACTTGCACCTTCATTGCAATTATCTTCAGCAATTTCTGGACTGTGTTCAGGATTATCCCCTTGAGGCTTTTGAATAATTTCAACCAACGGATCCAATTCAACAGTTGTATTAGCTTGGAAAGTTTCAGTTACAGATTGCGGCTCATTAATATTATTAATGACATTATTGACTGCCGCCACAGTGGGGTTTTTAATGTTGCTGGGAGAAGAGTCAACGAGGACAGCCTTGCCTTTATCCAGCTTTTTTGGAGTCCAGCGCATATTAGACCCGGAAGGAGCTTTAGGATCTTGCATGGCTGGTTTACTAGGCTGGGGAATATCATTTGATTGCATGGCTGGTTGAGAAGTACTTGGCTTTGTCGAAGTAGACATTGGCGGATTTTTAAACTTGCAAGATTCAACAGCGTGCCCTTGACGAAAACAGTGGGTACAATAATTTAGAAGATTTTCAGCTTCCAAAGATTGCCAGAAACCTGAAGCTTGTGTGCCACTTTCAATCCAGATACGTTTAGGAATTGGTTTGAGCAGATCAATCTCCACGCATATTCGGGCAACACTTGGTCTTGTGAGATTGATAGTTGTCTGATCTAACATCAATGGCTTGCCAAAAAGATTAGCAATGGAGAATAAGGCTGTTTTATGAAAAAGATGAATAGGGAGATTAGGGAGAGAAAACCAAACCGGGACTATCGAGCTTTCTTTCTCTGGACGAAAATCAGTAGTCCATTTAAAAACACGCATAGGATAACGCCCCACAAACCATTGATCTTTGATCCAAAGACGTTGGTAATCCTCATCATGATGAACTTGGATGAGGATGTGTTTAGAATCAAGATGTCCAAGAGAAAAGGCAGCCTTTAGACCAAAAGTATGGAAGAGTTTGCGGGTGGATTCCATTGAAGGTCTGCCATGAGAGAACTTACCAATAAGGGTGTGTTGGAAGGGCTGAGCCAGATGATGAACGACCTCATTGGTAAGCTTCAAAGCTGGTTCCCCTTTATATGAAGACGGGGGAATCATAAAGGCAAGAGGGTTTGAAGAAGAAGGGAGAGGAGAAGAAGAGAGAACTTGTGCAAAAGAAGGAGGGTGATCCGAAGGAGTGGGAGCCGGCGCTGCCATGGCAGCCGCACCCAAGGATTAGGGCAACCAAGGAGAGCCGCTTAGAGAGAGGATTTTTTCCTTGAAAAAATTTTATTCCTCTTGAAGGTTTATTACCTTTATTACCTTCTTCTAAGTGTATTTTATGCATGCACATAGACGGACTAATACCTTTTAAATCAGCTAAGGACCATCCTATGGCTTCTCTATGTGTTCATAAAACTTTTAATAAACTTGCTTCTTGCTCTTCAGTTAAGTCAGCTGCTATTATAACAGGTAAAGTTTTACCTTCCCCTAAAAATGCATATTTTAAGTGGGGTGGTAATCGCTTTAATTCTTCAACTGGAGGAGATTTAACAGATGGCATAAATCCAGAATTTTCTGGTTTAATTGTTTCTTCTACTTTAACCTCCTCGGTATTTCCTTCTTTAATTTCTTTAATATTTTCTACTTTAACATTCTCTATCTCAATTTATTCAAAAAGAGATTTTAAAATCTCTACTTCATCTTCTTTAATTTCATTAGTTTCTTCTTCTACTTTTTCTATTCTATCAGATTTAATTTCTGATTCTGATTCTTTCTCTATATTTTCTTTATCCTTATTTTTAAGAGCTTCTAGCTTCTCTCTTTCTTGTCTTTCTTCCTCTTCTATTTGTCTTTTTATCTCATCAATGTCAATTTTTATGGGAGAGATAGGACTATCATCATAAACTATAAATACATCTTTCTCATAGTCATCATCTTCATTATCTTCTTCAAAAGTTTCAGTTGATAATTTTTCGATTTCATCTATGGAAAAACATGCATTTATGTCGCTAGGTCTATTCATAGCATCATAAACAGAAATTTCAACAGTTTCACCTAGGACTGACATTGTGAGTTTACCATTTTTAACATTTATCATAGTATTGGCAGTGGCCATAAAAGGTCTGCCTAACAATATAGGAACTTCATTATTTGTGCAAATTTTCCTTTCCATCTCTAGAACCACAAAGTCGACTGGAATGATTAGTTTATCAACCTGAACTAGGAAGTCTTCCACTATACCCAAGGGATATTTAACTGAACGATCAGCTAATTGTAATTGCATATTAGTGGGTTTTAATTCTCCTAACCCTAATTGTTTATAGATCGCAAAAGGAATCAAGTTAATACTTGCTCCTAGATCTAGCATGGCTTTCATCTTTTTAGAGCTTCCCAAGGAAACTTGGATATTAAAGCTACCAGGATCTTTCAACTTAGGGGGTAATTCGGGTTGTAAAACAGCACTTACGTTTTCAGAAACAATAATTTTCTCATTGTTTTCAAACTTGTGTTTCTTAGAGTGAAGATCTTTGAAAAACTTTACATAAGCTGGAATATTTTTAATAACGTTAAGCAAAGGAAGGTTAACATTCACTTTGGATAACATATTATAAATTTCCGAAAATTGTTTATCCATTCTATTTTTCATAAGTCTTCTTGGGAACGGAATTGGAGGAACATATGGTGGTGGAGCCACATAAGGTTCCTCTTCTTCTAGTTCTAACTCTATTTCTACTTCTACTTGATTTTCTTTATTTTGAACTTATTTCTCTTGCTCCTTATTTGAAACTTCTACTTCTTGATTAACCGTTTTATTATTCTCATTACTATTATCCTTTTCAACTTTTTCAGAATTATCTACTGCATTAGACACATTAGAAGAATGAACAGGATCACTTACCTCTTCTCCTATTACTTTACCGCTTCGCAAAACAGTGATTGATTTTGCTTGCTCGGTTTGACTAGGGAACTTCCCTTCTTCTCTTTTCTCGGTTTCAGAATTCACAATGTGCGTCTTCAAGTTTTCAACTTCTTCAAGCAAATATTTTAGCAGAACAACTTGACCTTTACTTGTAAGTGGACAAGACTATTATAGAATAGTTTTGGAAGCAAGGGTCGAACCCACAGATACAAGAGATCACAGATAGTACAATTTATTGATAGCAAATTATTAATCTAAGGGGGGTTTTTATAATTATTTTATTCTAAACTACTACTAATATTTAGGTGTTTAACTAATTAGCAGCAATTACAGGTTATGAAGATCTTATGGTAGATGGCAATTTAGGATTCGGGTTTCACTTGTATCTCCTCTATGTTTAATTCAAAAATAATTATCATTCAATCTCTTGGGTTCGTTCACAAAAGATAGATATAGTCTGTTGAATTATTGGTTCAGCCTCCATCCCCGCATCATTCATCCATTCTATATCCTAAGCACAAGAACATATGATCTATTTGTCACCTAGGTCATGTATGAACTTGACCCTAACTTATCACTCCCGTGCATCGATAGGTCCAATTTATTGTGATGGTGAGCGAGTGTACAACATATGCACATTGGTCATGCAGTTATCCGCACCTCTAGGCCTTTATTATTTGCGATTACATTCATTTGTTCAAAGCGAAATAATATAGGGATTGATAACACCACAATCAACAATAATTGAATGAACATAAATATGAATTAAAGCATAAAATCGATACAAGTTACCTCCCACCTCCTAGATTAGTGATGATTTAGTTCATCATAGACAATGAACAGCATATGGAGATGAATGGAGACATGATTTTGATCTTCAATACTTGTAATTACACAATCTAAATATGTTATACAACCTAAAATCTAAATATCTTCCAGCCATTTTCCTCCCTCCTAGGCTTTGGCAACCGACTCCTATTTATACCGAGGAGTTGTATTTTAATCGAATCTCTAGTGAAAACGCAACTTTTCGCATTCTGACCACCTTGCGGTCGCAAGGTCTGGGGCACCTTGCGTCCGCAAGGTCCTCTAAATTCCGGGGCTTTGTTTTCTTGATGTACTGTCCACCTTGCGGGGGCAAGGTCTGGAACACCTTGCGATCGCAAGGTCTACAGTGTGATATTTCTTCTTTTCTTCTTCAATTTTCATCTTGGACCCTTCTTGGAATTCGCATATAAAAGCCTTTCCTTTGTATATTTTCACTAAAAACTATGCAACTCACAAAACTCACTGAAAACACATATCAGTAGCCAAAAGCCTCGTGAAATAGCATAATTTAAGTCTTAGAAGCATATAAAATCGATGTATAAAATACATCGATCAGGAACCAACACTCCAAGGGTACATCAAGGCAAAATGTTGAGGAACGTCTTTCCCTTGGACGTCTACTGTTCCAGCCATCTGCTGGACAAATCTCAGCTGTTCAAGAACGGGGCCCATGATATGTTCACAGCCCAACAGCTCAACCTCTCAAGCACCATTCACCAGAGGTCTCGCCTCACTACGGCGCCATCATCTTCAAGGAGCTCTGCAACTACATTGCCAATGTGAAGGATAGCCCTTCCAACAAAAGGCCCTTTGTCAGGCTAATCAACTCTCTGCTAAGGGATACGCCTGAAATCAAGTCTGTTATTTCGCGAGACGAACTCATCAAAGTATCCAAAGACAAACAGCTGACTACTACCTTCCTCCACAAATATGTTGATCATGAGAACAAGAGGAGGCAGCAAAGAGGGCTCCCCAACATTGCTATTGAAAAGCTAGCAAAGCCCACTCCCATGATGGTCACGCGGCTTGACATGGACGCGTATGACAATGCCGTGCAAGCATCCGTGCTGCCAAGGCAAGATTTGAGAAAGCAACCTCTACTGTTGCTCGTGACATCCTGCAAGAAGCCCGAGAGCTAGCAGACGAGTCAGAGCATATGTGGAAGCGGAGAAAGGTTGTTCAAGACATGAAGGCGACTGGTTTCTCGCTAGATGAAACCGAAGTCTTGGCTGACATCTTTGCCAAAACAAAGGCTGATGTTACCAACAAGGCTAGGCAGGAAGCGGAAATAGATGAGCTTCAAGCCAAATGGATTCACAAGGAACTGAAGGCTAGTAGACGTGAAAAGTATGCTGGCAGCTCCTCTTTTGCTGCTAGACACCCATCTTCTCCCCAGCCATCCAATCCTGAACCAACAACCTCCACTCCCCAGCCATCCCAAACCCCAAAACGCAAACCATCATCTGACCAAACCTCACCTTCACCCAAGCCTAAACGCAGGAGATTGCGTAAAGGCCTACCGACGAAGCCACCAGTAGACCCTATCAACTCTGCCGATGAAGTAGCTGGATCTCCTGTCCAGCAGCTGAGGTAGCGAAGGAAGTCTGCTGACAACCAACCTCCTACCCCTTCTTCTACCCATTATACTGAGCCATCTACTCAGATGGAATCACCCCTTTCGGAGGAGCCTATCCCTCAGGAGGAGCCCATAACTTTTGAGGAATCTATCCCTCAAGAGGAGCCTCCCAGATCACCCTCTCCAGCCCCTCCTTCTCCCTTCAACTACTCTCCAAACCCTTCTACCCCATCTTCACCCCCTCGTAATCCAAGCAACCCAACTACACCGTCCGAATGAAACCAAACCATTCCCACCCAAACCAACCCCTCTACACAATTTGACCCAAGCCAACCCATCCCCTTGATCCTAACACCCTGGTTTCTACGAGGTTCATCTTCGAACTCTCGTCAGTAGCAGACCTCTTTCCTAAGCCTGCTCCCCCTCCACCAGAACCTATCCCTGTGAGACCAGAAGACCTTTCTTATCCCCATCATTCTTTTTGGTTCTCAACTGAACCCCTACTAACCCCTTCAAATATCAGTGATCATTCGAACAATGATATTGAAATTCCCCCAACCCCTCCTCCCTCCCCACCATCATCCAACTCATCATCTACCCATACCTTCCTTACACCCGATTCCTCCTCAACCTCAACCTCTAAAACCCCACCTCTCCAGCAGCCCTTCCGACCAACTGCATCTGCTGCTTATGCCACCTCTGCTGCCACTTTTGCTGAGCCTATTCTAGTGGATCTCGACCCTTCTCCATCCCAACCGGCAAACTCCGAAATCCTTAGCCGTCTGGATGCCATTTACAACAGGCAGGGAGAACTTACAAATATCTCCACAGCTGCTGCTGAGCTTGCAACGACAACATCCAAGGCTGCAGACAGGAATGCCGCCATCCTCCGCTAATTTCAAGACGATGTTTGGAACAAGTTTGGAGAAATGCGCCACGAGTCCACCGATCTGAAAATCAACATGGAAGCTTAGCACAACGAGTGTGTCAGGCTCTGCTCCACTCTCTTCTACCTGCTCTTCCACATCATCACTCTTCACCTGGGTCACGAACGCCCTCCAGTTCTAGAGCTCAACGATCACGCTCTCAATGTGTCACTTGATTGAATCAACGCTGAGCGCGAACGTTATCTGGCTATCACGGAGGAGAGACAACTAAGGTCTATGAACCGAACTCTAATGGAGGAGAACAACAAACTTCATGAAGAACTTGACTACCGTTCTCGCTCCACCAGACTAACATCCTCTACTGATGATGTATATACAAGAAGAGTTGAAGAACTGCGTCTACGCCAAGAAAGAGAAGCAGCTGACAGAGCAGCCAAAGGAAAGGGAAAAAGGTCGTGGTAGCTTATATCTTTCTATCCCTAATCCTTTGTACCTATCTTGTTTTTGAAAACTCTGTACAATTAAACTTCTCGTTTGAAATACAGAAGCTCATTCTTTTCAAAAAAATGTCAACTGTTTAAATTCTTGTTATTTTAATTCATACATCTGTTTAGAATTTAAACATCCAGTTTAAATTTATTTGAACTGTTTATCTCTAATCCTTGTGCTTGTTCTTTACACCTCTTTTGATTGTAAGCACTTAGATTAGTTGTACACTTGAGGTGCTTTCTTTTTGATAGAGGCATGTCTGCTGTTATAAAACTTAAAAATATTTTTCTGACATGATATTATCTATCCTAAGGGCTTGTTTGGTAGTCGAAGAAGGATAAGCAGTATTATTAATCCTAGTACTATTAGTGCCCTCGCTATTAATCCTCACTTGTATATCGAGGGTAATTTTGAGATTACAAATGTTAATCCAAATTTTTTTTAGTGAGGGCGCTAATAATACCACCCTCCCCATTGGTATTAATAGTGAGAGGAGAATGACTTTATCTGGAAAACTCGTGCTATTAGTCCCGATCACTTATTGCGTACCAAACATCAGGCAACTCGGCTTATTAATCTTATCTGGCCTTAATCCTGACTACCAAACGGCACCTAAAAGTTTTCATAGCCCTCACTTATGAGTAATGATGACCAGATGCAAATAGGAGGAGATTGTTGTTTCTCATTGTATCTTGATTTGCATTTGTTCATTCATTACATTAGGTTCTATACTTAGTGGCTAAATGAGCTGCGTACCAGTTAGCGTGGCAACTGTGTATAGAACTTTGCCTTAGAAAAGTTTTCTAGACTTCACAGGTTTCAGCGGAAGACTTTGGCTGAAGGCTTCACCGGCAGACTTCAAGCAGCCTCCAGCGGCAGACATTGTCTGCACTCGGACAGCATGACGTGTCCAGCTCTTCCAGACTTCAAGCTTAAGTGGATTATTTAATTCAGCCTAAATCTGTTTGAATTTGAATTAAATCCATCCTCAATCTATGCATAACTTCTCAGACACGCCCCTCCAGCTTTTCCGAAAAAGCATGAAGACTTTCACCTCCTGAAAAGTGACAGAGTAGGTGCACAGACTGACACATACATACTGTACCAACTATTACAGGCCTGCAACTCTGATTGTCACCCACCTGCTAGTTGCTACAACAACTCTTCACGATTCCCTGCTCAGTATCAGTTGAAGAAGAAGTCAACTAAACAGCTCCAGGCATTTAATGCATTCAACCTAATAGAGCTGTTATTTACTTCGTCTTCTCCAATGATCTCAAGAATGCCCAGCTATAAATACTGTCATTAAAGACTAAAGAAAAAAAATGCTCTGAAACTATCCAACAATATCAAGCTTTATACTCAGTGTATTCAAGAGATCATTAACTGATCAACGGAGTCCTCAACAACAACAAGAAGATCTGCATCAATTGTTAATCATTTACTTCTTATTGTTGTCCTCTTTACTATTCTTCTGCATATTGAATATTCAGTTTTACTAGATATTCAATTCCCCCACCCCCAAACACAAGTCAAATATTTTATACATGATCCATTGGATATTTTTGTAATGGAACGAGTGGAAAATATAGTGCACATTTAAATCCAAGGTTAACTACCTTGGTGGTGGACGTAGCACTCATTATAGTGCAAACCATCTCAAAACACCTGTGTTAATCTTCGTTTGTTGTTTATTGTTTTATTCTATCTTTCATTTCCTTAACTTATTCCTTTAGAAACAAACTTCAGTAATCAGCTAAGTCTACCGGTAGTGCTTCACCGGCAGACTTGAACTGTCTTCCTTGCAAGTCTTCCGCTACTTCAATCCTTTTAATAGATTGTAAGTGCTTGATCTTGGAATTATTACGAAAAGTTTTAAGTGTTCAATAAGCTATTCAACCCCCCTTCTAGCTTATTATTGTGCCCATTGGGACTAACACTTATGTTTTTTTTATGCTCTTAAGTTGCAGCATTTCATTTTGTTGTACTTTATAAAGCTCATTGATATTTTGAAGCTCACAGTTTTCATTAGAAATTCTTTTGAAGTCACCAGATAAAGAAATGTGAATTCTCTTAAGTGTCTCAAATTTGGAATACATATCTTGCATTTGTTCCAAGAGATCATTGACACTTATGTCAATAGGCTTCTCCTTCTACTCTTTTGACATTTTGGTTATCTTAATGTCAGTAGTCCTTCGAGAGGTTGACTTAACTTTTCTGTTTGGTTGACTTATGATGCCTTGTCTATAAAAACCATTTCTTATTTTCTTAACCACAAACTGATCAGGTTTGATGACCTTTGTCAACTTAGGGTTTTTAAGAGGTGAGTTTGGAAGCTCACCATCAGACTCATTTGAACAGTTGGGACTAGAGCAATCATTTTCAGAATCATATACAACTGATTCTACAACAAGACAAATATTTGCTTCTTGCACAAAATCAGTGGATTCATCGTCAGAATCTGTCTCAATCCATGTTGCTAGATTTTAATCTTCAGCAACTAAACCTTTTTGTTTTTCAAAATTTCTGGGAGCTCTTTTGTAATACTCATTTTTGGTAGAAGGACAGTTTGAAGAAAAATGTATGGGTTTTCTACAATTAAAGCATGACAACTTTTCTTTCCCATCCTTTTCTTCATTGTTTTTGAAGTAAGGTTTTTGAAAGTTTGAGGAAGAAGGTTTTTGAAAGCTTGAGGAAGATTTTTGAAAACTTGAGAAAGATCTTTGAAAGTTTGAGGAAGGTTTTTGGAAGTTCTTTTTGAAAGATTTAAACTTTCTAAATTGTTTTGCAAAAGCATCACATTCATCTTCATCAGCATCATCATCTAACAGAGATGTAGAAGTTTTTGGTGTCTCTTCTTGAGCATGCAGAAAGATATCTCTAAATTATTTTCTCAAGCTCTTGAGTTTTGATAACTTATTTTTCATAAATCTTTAGACTAGCAACAAGTATATCAGTCTTGTTCAAGTCTCTTGCTTCCTTTATAACAGTGACCTTAACATGCCATCCACTTCCCAAGCTATTAAGAAAACACATATATAAATCTTTCATGCTGTATACTTTACCAAGAGAAGAACATCTATTACTTACCTCGAGAAATCTATTATAAGCATTCTTTAGGGATTCCTTTGGGTCCTTTTTGAAGACATCAAACTCTTATATGCAATCATAGAGCTTCTTGTCCTTGGTGTTTTAATCTCTTTCGACATATTCAACAATAGCATCCCATATTTCTTTGTCAATAACATAGTCATATATTTGTTTATATTTTTCATCCAGAATATCAATTGATAGAATGTGAACAGCCTTAGTATCGAGCCGATCAGTTGTTTTGTCCTTCTCAGTCTATTCAGATTAAGGTTTGAGGACATATTTTTCAACAGCAGCAGCAAGATGATTTATGTCTTCATTATCTGCATCAGAAGATTTACCAATTTTAGTATTGATTTTCATGGGTTGCATAGGACCACCTTTTACACATTCCATCAATCGCTTATCAATGTTGTTCATATATCTTGTAATCCTTTCTTTCCATATATCAAAATGATCTTCATAAAAAATAAGAACTTGATTAACATTGTTTGATTGAAAAGCTTTTGTAGTTGTCATGATCAAACTTTCAAGTTTTTAAACTTGGAAAATAAGCTCTGATACTAATTGTAAGTCCAGTTGGCAACAAATAAGGCAGCTGAATAGTCTTTTAAAACTTTGAGGGTTGTTATGAAAAACTTCAAAAGTTACAGTAAAAAATGCAACTTTTGTAGGTCAGCTAATGTAGCGTCAGCCGGCTGATGAATTGAGGATTCCTTAGTAGCTGACGCTGTTAGTAGGAAAAATAAAATTGGTCAGCTTGCTGACACAGTTTGATATGTTTTCAAAAAAATCACAAGTTATAAAGAATGAACTGAAAAACAATTTTGAAAACAACTAAATAAACCACAGATGAAACTGACTGGCTGACACTTAAGTAGATTGAAACTGTTTAAGTGTTAGGAGAGTTTGTGTAAGTTGATGAATAAAGTGGTTCATAGTGTAAACTTCTATGTCCACTACCAAGTTGGTCAAACTTGGATTTTCGAAGTGCACTAATATTATTAATAATCTAGGTGATCACTAATGGATCAGAGTACAACAAAGACCGATGTTTGGGGAGTATGATTGAAAGTTAATCACACTCGTGGGATAATCAAATGATTCCTTAATGAATTGAAAAAAAGTAAGGAATATCGAAACAATGATTGTCTAAAACAAGAACAAATGAATAAGAATAAAAGACTATCTAGCTAATGTTTTGTTGAGGCACTTCAAGTGAGAATTATGCTTGAGAGAGTATGAATGTTTCAGTGTCCTCAATCTTTGCTTCAAAGGTCTTTATATAGAGTTGCTTTGAGATCCAAACCGTTGGAGGAAAGATTTGAATTTAAAATCCAATAAATCGGATGAGATAATCTTTTACAAGATCATAGGGATAAAAGACATGAGATATTATCCTAGCACAAACAAGGAAAGTGTTAGAAATATCTTGTTTGCACAAATAGAGAAATAATCTGTTTTAGATAAATATATTTGAAGTGTCAACAGATATCTATTTTGAAAGAAAGAATCAATTGAAAAAGTTTATGTTTAAAAACGTAGATTGCATAGTTTATCTAACTTAATGGTTAGGGCGAAGTGCAGAAGTGGTCCCTTGACTATAATTTTTTGTCAAATTTGAGTCCTTTGAATATCAATTTTTTTTAGCGTTAGTCCTTTTGATGTATGCCGTTAACAAAATATCGTTAAGTTACCCATGTACATTTAGTAAAGGCTAAAATGATTTTTTTCAAGCTTATATCAAAATTTACAATGAAAATCCTAGAGTTTAAAAAATGGCCATAAGGCCTTCTTTCCCGATTTTTTGGGAAACCCAGCAGACTATTGTTCCAGTTTCCCCAAAATTTCGTGATAGAAATCCTTACAACCATTTGAAACATAGAATCATTTACTTTTCCTCTGCCTGACATCGATCTCTTCTCTCTCTCATCTCTCACGCTCAATCTCCCCAAACCCTTTATCTCCCCAGTTCGTTCCCCACATTTTCCCCCTGCTCCAATCGTTGGCCTTCTTCTATAGCCGGCTCTGCCATCTCCGATATTCTCCCGGCCATCCCTCCTTCTTCTTCCATTGACGACTTTATCTCTGTCAGATCCAAGCTGCACCAATTCCAGCCCCACGGTCCACCATATCCGACAGTGACCATCACCATCTTTACGAATGGGCAAACTATTGCGAAAGATCAATATATTCTCAACGAAGTTAAAGAATTTGCGATTGAAATAAGAAGGCATTACTAATTCAAGATCGGGGAGAAGTGTCCACGGGTGTTGCCATCTCTTGGACAAAACGCTGGTTCGCTTTACATGTTGTGGTGGGAGCAGAGAGAGAATGTGGGTGAGGATTGCATCTGGTAATTTACTGATCAGATCTTCGTTGTTGTTGCTGCAACTGATTGGTTGATTGTCTAATTCCTGCTTCTTTCGCGATGGCGATGCCATTGACGAATTTGAATCCAATTCTATGTGTTTGAAAATGAAAATTTAGTTATTGGAAAGCAAACTGAGCTAGAACCCTAGGAGAAAGAAATGATTCTATGTTTAAAATGATTGTAAGGATTTCTATCATGAAATTTTGGGGAAACTAGAACAATAGATCTACTGGGTTTCCCAAAAAATTGGGGAAGAATGCCTTATGGTCATTTTTTAAACTCTAGGGTTTCAGTTATAAATTTTGATATAAGTTAAGTTTGCCAAAAAATCATTTTAACCCTTACTAAATGCATATGAGCAACTTAACGGTATCCATCAAAAGGACCGACGCTGAAAAAATTTAATATTTAAAGGACCCAGATTTGACAAAAAACTGTTAAGGGACTAAAATTGTGAGAGGCTTATAGTCAAGGGACCATTTATGCACTTCACCTAAATGGTTTTAAGTAAATCATGCATAAATCAACATAATCTTCCAATGAAGGTGGGCCATTATAAGAGGTTCTGTTCGGTTTTGGTATAGAGATAATTAAAAGAAATTATATTAACATGTATTATTCTACACAACATGATTGTTGAGGATGACGGCGATCACGTTACAAACTAGACTGATGATACAAGAGATACCCCTACACAACCAAGGATTCCAAAAATATTTGCAGCGAAATAACGAGCTATGCGATAGTAATCAATATCATGAACTTCGAGCCGACTTAGTTGAACATATATGAGTTCGTTACGGTGACAACTAGTGATTGCTACATTTTGGTTGTGTTATGGCTAAATTTTCTTATTGTTATTTTTAAAAGTGTTTGTTTATTAGAAATATTTGTTATTTGTATAAAGTCTTTATTTAATATGTAATATTTTAATAAAAATTATAAATTAATATCTTTGTTTTAAAATTTATTTATATTATTTAATATTGCAATTAAAATTATAAACAAATTAAATTATTTTATTTATAAATAATATTTAAAATTACAATATATTCATTAAAATTAAAAACAAATTAATTTATTTATAAAACAATATATTAATTAATTAATTTGTTTGAAAAGTATAAAAATAAAAAAATAGTGTAAATAAAGTGGATGATTTGATAGTGAGACCATATAATAATTAAGGAAGAATGAAAATCATTGCGAAGATAAATTCCTAGAGAATAAATTTTTAAAATGTGTGAGTAAAATTGAGACCAAATTAAGAATTGAGTTAAGAATTAAAACCATTGGAGAAGTTTTAAGCTCATTTATTATGGATAATTCTTGAATCAATGAAAGTGTATACTAAAAAATAAACAATAATGAATTGAATCACTTTAATTGATAAAAATGTTAAACCCACAAAATATAAAAGTTGAAATACTAGGCCATTTTACATCGGCTAAGTACATATATTCACATCACATCATATGAGGTTGCTGAAGGGTTGCTCATTCAATAAGTGGGGTTACTATAGTGAGGATGTGAGATTGCGGCAAGTGACAACAACTTGGTTGACTTCCTAATGTCACCGGATGTCCACTTCAGTGCCCGGCCCACAAAAAACTGGGCCCTAATCATATACTCATCCATTTTAAAATTATTATCTGGGTTAATTTGGTATACAATTTAAGAAAACATATTTGGTTGAATTATTAATATTAGTTTGATGTGTAGTTTATTTTAAAACACATGTGTATGTGGCTCCTAATTAAAATAGAATGAAAAAAAAGAGTAATGCAGTACTCCATAAAAGTTTTGTCCTAAAAAGAAAGTTTCAAACAAGACAATTATTTTTAGATTTAGACATAAAAAAAAGGAAAGCAAGATAATAATTTTGGAACGACGGAGGGAATATATGTTAAAAATATTAAAAACTTTGGTTCGCAACCAAATACATTGTTTTTTTTTCTCAAGTCTATATTTTTAAGTTATTTTAAAAGCTAATAAAACATTAAGCACCTATAAAATTTGAAATCAATAAACAATAGCACCCTTATATAGACACAATAACTAATAAATATTTAAACACAAAATTATTCACAATAAAAACTACTCCCTCATGCTCAAAATCTTTTTGATTTGATACACGGATTAAGTAAAAACAATTGATTTGATTATTAATAATGGTATGATGTGTAGTATTTTTTAAAACTCATATACACGTACCTCATAATTAAAGTATGAAGAAAATTGGGACATACAAAAAAATAAAAAACATGATAATAATTTTGGGATGGAGAAAATGAATAAAATCTAAAAACTAAACTATTGATTAATTAACAAAATAATCATCCACAACAAATTATGATTTATATATATTAAGCTAACAATATTAGAGGATCCTTTTGGAGTGTAAAAAATAAGGGGCCCTAACCAATCGCCTAGTGAGCCTTTGCTCAGACCGGCCTGATCCACTTGTTCTTAGCATATTGGCTAAAGGGTTGTAAATACCAAAATTCTAAAAATCGTTGGCCGCCAGGCTGATACGCTTGGACTAATGTGGGACCTGGCGGGGGCCTATAATTAAGGCATAAACACATATGGACAAAATTACACTTTAACAGTACTCGCCATCTAATTAAGTTGACAAAAAAATTTCATTTCCTAATTACGTCAGAACATCATTTTTTACTCAAAAATTATCCAATCATATTTGTTACCATTCACGTGAACAATATAATAGTTTATTAATTTAATTTTGAACGTTTAATAAATAAAAATCATGGCCAAGCCATGTTACATAATAAAAAAACTAATATTTTAAGGATTTTGTGGTCAACCACATCTTGAGAAAACACGAGATCTTTGTTTATTGAAATAAAACAAAAATTACATTAAGATTTAACTAAACAAATTTAACCATAAAAAATCAATCTAATAGTAAAATCATATGTTGATAGCATATCATAAATTCCTAATAACTTTTGTTTAAAGAATACATTGATTCTAAATTTAAATTTAAAATTGATTGAAACCGACAATCAATTTAATACTTACTGTATTGTTATTATTGAAATGATTTTTTTTTTCAAAAAATACTGTTTAAATTAAATCAATATTTTATTATGGTAACATAATATCTCATATTATCTAAAATTTTAATATATAAAAACACTTATATATTAATATTTTTATAAAAAACATGGAATGTGCCATAAGCATGAGCAAAAATATATATCAATTGAGAATAAATAATACTAGAAAAAACTACTTTGTTCATTGATTTGTTAAAAATTGGAAGTAATATGGAGATAATAAAATATATTGCTCAACTTTAAATAACAAGTAATTAATTAAAGGGTAGTTTTGTCAAAACATATATTAGTTTGAAGTAATAATTAATTTTATTGTGGATAAGTAAAATGTATAATGGAAATAGCCTCTCCCTAAACAAAATTATTTATTAATATAGATAAGATGTAAAGATATTAATTAATGTAGCTTAAGAATGTTTATTTATTTATTTTTAATTTTTTTTGATAGGTAAGTGTGACCTCTTGTTGGTATAGAGATAGGAATCAATGTCCTCAAGGTCTTTGCCTGGACCTAAAAATAAATTATTTATTTATTTACTTTTAATAGTGTGAGTAGCTTAGGGAAGTAGCATTTGCTCCCTCATTGTACATGGTCTTAGACTTATATTGGATAATAACGTGTTTTTTTTGTGGTATGTGGTTTTTATTTTATTTTTATATTCTCTCTTATCAATTATATATTATTTTTCTTATGATTCTATCATCAAATCATCAGTGGCAGATGCATAAATTTTCTCAACCGGGTGCACAAATTTAATAAAGTTACAAATTATAATTGTTCCCTACGTGTTTTCATACTTTAAAAATGTTTAATTACATCATCATTTGTAACGTTTCTAAGCAAATATTTTTCAATAAAACATACAAGACAATCATTTATAAATTGATCACAAATTTGGTTTCCGTTTAAAAAATTTATCCATAATCACTAAAACTAAATTCCTTCAAATCAACCACAATTTGGAAATCTACACAAATAAAAAAAATATCATAAATCAACTACTTCATCTCCCAAATTAAAATGCTCTAATTTCAAATTAAATAAATATACATTTCCTACCAAGATATTGAACACACAAATTTAGGAAATAAAACAATATTATCATAATATCAATATATCATCTATCACAAATTCATAAATCACAATTCACAACAATTACATAAATTAAATACTCAATTTAGGCTATTTCAAATTAGGGCTATTTTAAAATAAGGATTATTAATTTTTTTAAAATTTAAATCATGATTATAATTTGTTTTTTATTTAGGTGGGGGCAAAAATGTACAATATAACATATCATTATATATATTTTTTAAATTTCTTCACAGAAAAAATCCTAAGTGGGGGCAACTACCCCCATACCCTTTGCCCTGTGTCGCCACTGCTAATCATTAAAAAATTATGAAAAATCATTCAGGACAAAAATAATTGCATAAGGTATTGTTGTCATGTTGAGACTCTGATGAATTAATATTGTTGGTTGCACCAATATTAATACGCTCTGCTCACATGTATAGTTATTAGACATACAATGCGGTTGTTGAGTTGGTTGATTTAATAAATAGGATTGTTTAGCAGTAGTGAATAGCAAGAGAAAGAAAGACATTGAAGTCAAATTAGTGGGAGCTGAAGAACAAATAAGTGAGAGTTGGTTATTTCACATGTTAAAGAGTGTTAAAAGTGTGTGTACAAACAGTTCATCGACTTGGTAAGATATATTGGGTCGGAAATTCAAAGTAAAGTATTCTTCAAATAGTTATATTTGGTGTTTTTTTTTCGTATACACGTACGTTGGCAAATTTTGTCGAACCACGTAAGATTCGTATATTTTTTCTTATCAATATTTTTATTTTCATTCATTTATATTTTCCTGCTACCATATGCTGCCGTGGTAATAGTTTTGCGCCAATATAAAGCTTGAACCACCCCATCTGATCCAAACAAAGGTGGGCGTGTGTGTGTGTGTGTGAGAGAGAGAGAAAATGTGGAAGCTGAAGATAGCAGAAGGCAAAAGCCCATATTTGTTTAGCACCAACAATTTTGTTGGGAGACAATTCTGGGAATTTGACCCTGATGCAGGCACGGATGAGGAGCGACAAGCGGTAGAAAATGCCCGTCTCCATTACGCGAAAAACCGGAAACTCTTGCCCGCTGCGGATTTGCTCATGCAAATGCAGGTAACGTACTAGTTAAATTTTTGTTGCTATACTCAACAATAAACATTAACAGACACATGCCCAGACTTTATATTTATTATTGTTGTGCATGTTTTTGATATGAACAAATTAAATTAATATAAAATCTTGGGACAGCTTGTCAAGGAAAATGGGATGGAGGAACTTCTACGGATACCACCGGTGAGGTTAGGAGAAAAAGAAGCAGTGAATATTGAAGCTGTCACCACAGCCGTGAAGAAAGGCCTTCGAATGCTTAGGGCTCTCCAAAGTGCAGACGGACATTGGCCTGCTGAAAGTGCTGGCCCTCTCTTTTTTACTCCTCCCTTGGTAATGCATACACCTTATGACTTATGGCTTCCGTTTCCTTCATCAGTACTCCGCTTTCTATATTGGTTAACTAGAGTTCCAAAAGGATCCGGAACGTACGTGCATGGACCACTTTCTCTAAAGTGTATCTTTTACATTTTTAGTGAATTGGCTATGTAAAGATTTTATCATTTCTTGTACACTAAAGAACCCAACAAATTTAGTGCGAGATTCTTACAACTTATTTGTAGGGATTTTGGCCCACATCTTATAATAAGGTATTGATTATGTTTGTAAGCAAAATGTACCTTTAGACCATTGTATTTTATAAAAGGTTGTAATTAGGCACTGAGATTTTAAAAATTTTGAAGTAACCACTGTACCGGAGTTATTTCAATATAACTTATTTTTTGGATGGACGATAAATTTAACCGTTAAGTTATGTAAAATACCTATTTTGCCCCTATAAACTCTAAAACTTTTTGATATTAGAAACCAAAAGGGTACAACTAAAATTTGAAGTATATGCACCATGTCCTGGATCCATTCAAAGTACCCTTTTACAACCTAGCATTATTGTTTTTATGTAACTGTTGTCCATGAATCGAAAACTCCGGTTGCAACTGTTTTCCATAGGGGAGTTATCATTATAATACCTCTCTTCCCAGGAAAATAGTTAATTTGATTGAGCTAATAATTGAAATGGTTACGATTTTGCAGCTTATTGCTCTCTATATCAGTGGAGCCATTGATACGTTCGTAACCAAAGAACACAAGAACGAGATGATCCGTTATATTTATAACCATCAAGTAAGGAAGCTGCTATACATTTTTATTATGGGGAGACTATTTCTATAATATATTTTTTACTTATCTACTACATAGTTAATTATTCCTATAAATGAATGTATGTTTGGACAATTTTACCCCTTAATTAGTTGCTTGTCATTTGAAGTTAAAAAATATATTTTTATTATTTCCGTATTACTTTTTAATTCTTAACATATCAACTAACAAGATTTATTTTTTTCTTCCTATTTTTAGTTTTTTAATAGATATATTTTTTTGATCATGTTTATGACTCAATTTATGTTTAATTATAAAAAAATTAACTCATAAATGTATTTCTCTACCAATATTTTAGTTAATAAGTGATACTTCATTATTAATATAATAAAAAAATTGATTTCACTTTAAAAATATATTTTATAAACATAAACTCAATAATAACAATATGGTAGGTATTGTAAAGATTATCGGCTTACTCAATTTATAATTAATATTTAAAATCAATTGTTATTGGTAAACAAAAAGGTATTAAGACTTTACACACGATCTCAAAATATGATTTGACTATTGGATTGATTTTTCTACAATTATTATTATTTTTAGTTAAATATAATTGTAATTTTTTATTTCAATAAGCAACGATCACGTATTATCTCAAAATTCGGTTGAAAAAAATTTCATGTAATAATAGATTTTATTTTAGTAACATAACTCTAGCCATGAATATTATTTATTAAATATTTTTAAAAAAATTAGAAAAGAGCAATTGTCACTTGGATGGTAAACAAATATTGTTTGATATTTTTTGAATTAGAAATTATGTAGGAACGTAACATTGTTAGTCAATTAGGAAAATAACGTTGTTTAGTCAACTTAATTTAAACAAGTAATTAAGGGGTAATTTTTAAAAATATGTGTTTATTTGATGTAATAATTGGTAATGTATTAGATAAGTAAAAAATATAGTGGAAATAGTCTCTCCCTTTTATTATTATTTATTATTAGTTCAATAATAAAATATATGTTAGATTTGATTTCCATTTCATTTGCTTTCTTAATACATTGGGAATATATGTATTGGTAACATCAGAGACTTTTGAATGACAAAAATGCGAAGTTAGTTAGCAAATGTTGAATTACAGTATAATTTTTAAAGTTTATTAACCAAGGAGAGGGCACCGATTTCTTGAGGTGGACACTTTATTCAGGTAATGAACAATCGGTTTCGAAATAAGTTACAAAAACAAACAGTCTCTATATTTAAATTTAGCATTTTTTTTAACTTATTAATCAAACATATTGCACACATACTAACTTATAAAAGCTAATCAGTACTTTCAAAAAATTAAATAAAACATTGTCATTATTCAGTCATCAGCACGTATCAATAAACATAATCAAATAGACCCTAAATGATGATGTGACTAATACATGTTTAAATTAGTAACAATATTGTTTTCTTTTTTAAAAAAACTAGCTTATTAATTTTTCAATGATATTTTTTGTATTTTTCTTACAAGTTACAATTTAATTTAATTTAATTTATTCTTTTTCTCATAATTTTTCCTTCACTTGCCAATAAAAGTGAAGACATAAACTACATTATTTAATCATTGGTGTTACTTTCCTTTTTTTTTTTTTTGCATTTTTTTCCTTAATTAATCCTACAGTTTTGATGACTATAGAATTAAATTTTCATCCACCGACGCGGTGTATAATATTTATCACACAAGCGGCCTGAATTACGATAAGTGATGAATCATAATCTAAAAAAATCAAAAGAAATATTTTGATTGAGGCCGGCCGTTTGTGTAAAAAAAAATTCTACATCATCAATTGATGAAAATTTTACTTTTTGAAATTAGTGAGAGATTGAAAAGAATGTTAGTCAAGTGCAAAAAGTATTAGTAAGAGTAAAGGAGGGAAAGAAAGTAGAAAAATAATATTTTATGAAGTTTGGGTATATTAATATTAATCATATTTTTTTACAGGAAAAATAAGATAATATTTTGAAAAATGTGTTAGTCACATGGTTATTTAAAAGAAAAAACTAATAAAATGACGGATGGCAGGTCAAATTTGATTAAAACCCACAAATCAAGGATGTTAATTATGTGATTAGTTTTTTGGTCAAAGAACTATAGGAGGGAATAGGCACACAAGCGTAGGGACCATTTTTAAAGTTTTCCCTATTAAATATTAGGTCATGATATGAGCAACAGTATTTAACTAATCCATAGTTAATTTTCAATTAGTTTTATCTAAACATTGTGAATTCCATTTTTTCACTTTGACACTCTTTAAGATTTTATCTCAACTTTATTAGCAGTATACTAAATTTTATGAATAAAAATAATGTAACATCTTATTTGACATTTTCTCGGATCTTGATAGTCATTCCAAATCTAAAAATTTATAAGCAGATTCTTAATAGAATTAGCTAAGGCCTTAAGGAACAAGAGAATTTGGTTTATCATAAATTTAGGAAGATTCAAATATCTCACTGAAATAATGCTAATAAGCTAAAAAATAGCGTAGTAATAATTAAATTTATGTTGATTCTTGACTGAACTTTGAGGAACGTGATATGTAGAACGAAGATGGTGGATGGGGGTTTTACAGTGGAGGCCACAGCACAATGCTTGGCTCGGCGCTCAACTATGTTTCCTTAAGATTGCTCGGAGAAGCTGCTGGAAATAACGTGATTGCAAGAGGCCAGAACTGGATACTTGATCATGGTGGTGCATTGGGGATACCCTCTTGGGGAAAAATTTATTTTGCGGTGAGGGAAAAATATGAATTCATTGCAATCATAATCGTACAGTCTTATTTGATTTGAAATTCATATATCTAAAGAAAACCTATTACTATGTTGTTCAAAATAATGTATATGCAGGTCCTTGGAGTGTATGAATGGGAAGGGTGCAATCCACTTCCTCCTGAATTTTGGCTTTTTCCAGACGCTTTTCCTTTTCATCCAGGTAATTAAAGATTGTTACTAATGTTGTATAATGAAGAAAAGGCTTAGCCATGTTTTCCATATCTACTCACTGTGTTTTTGTGTGTCCGGTTGGAATGGAAATGCGTGCAGCGAAAATGTGGTGTTACTCTCGGACAGCTTACATGCCCATGTCGTATTTGTATGCAAAGAAATACCATGGAACGATCACCGATCTAGTTTTATCTTTGAGGAAGGAAATTTATGCTAGTCCCTATGCTGAGATAGATTGGAATGCACAACGTCATTACTGTTGCCAGGTACAAAATTTACTACTCCTATCAAGTATCAACCACATAGACAACTTGTCAGCCATAATCTCTGATGGCATTCTAATAGTAAAGATCTCTTCTACCTTGGTTTCTCAGCAGCCTTTCTTTAGTCAAATATCTATTACTCATGTACGTTGAATTAATTCTTTCTCATTTTGTATATATTTCTGTAATGAGTAATAATAAAGTATCTTGTGCATTGTAATAATCTTACATGGTATCAGCCCATTTTGGATCACGTCATGACCCATAAAACACCCTCCTCAAACTCTTCCTCAACCTCCAACTAATCCTCAATCCCTCGTGGCCGATTCTCAGAATCAATGTAATTGCCACCGAAGGGACCCGACCTGGGTCCCCCTACGTGGGACGACAACGTGGAATCCAGTCAGTCTTGGGCAGGTCCCACCAAAGGCCGAAGACCATTAACCAGCCGATCATCATCGGCGACCAACAACCAACCGACCACTAATGGCGATCATACACAACACCCGATCACACGGGCGAGGACCACCTATACTCGGCCGACTATTCTTCTGTGACAAGACAGGTTTAGCCCATAGCCTGTACATAGCATCCAGATGCATTCCCCACGAGAACTGGGCAAGCCATGCAAGCCGCTATACCTTATCGGCTCATTAGACCGCCTACAATTGGCACATCACACGCAACCTGTTAACCACTCAAGCGCGACAAAGCCGAGGAACCGGCCCCACCATCAGGGACCCCCAGGCCAATCATGATCCCAAATCTAATCTACTATAAAAGGAAACCTTTCCCTTCAAGAAAGGTAAGATTTAGTTTGCATTCTAAGCTTAACCAAAGAGCCTGTTACATACAAGATACACAAAGAGATTTCTATCAAACCACTCACTGGAAGCTTAAGGGAACGCCTGGCTCCGGCACATACATAATTCCCTGATTACTGACTCTCACACCGGAGGGCTGTAGCTGGGAAACCCCCAGCACCCTAACGGTAGTTCTCTTTTCAGATATCCAACAACCAAGAGCAAGTACAAAGCCCAGATATCCTAACAAACTTGGTTCCCACCTACACCAACGTGACCATCAAGAGCCGGACAAGTCAGCTCCGGTCCATTACGTGGACTACCAGCTTAGTCACCCCATCGTTGTGGCGTGATTAAGTGGTTCCGTTGCCGGGAATCGATCAAGTGAAAATTTATAATCAATGGACCAACAAACTCCTACCAAGCAAAGCCAACCAGGAGTAAACCACCCACCGCCCTCACCAGCGAGCAAAATAACGGGCATGGATATTGACGCTGTCACCTCAAAGGCGATAGGAGGCCAGCCGAGCGTCATCTATAATGTTGACGAGGAGGCCCAACTGGAACAACCTCGAACGGAGGGAGACAAGGCTACTGAACAAGAAGAGCTCCTTGCAGAGGCAAAGTTTTGGGAACGCCAGAAAACTTACTTTGCAGGAATTCAAAAGGCTGAGCTAAAAATGTTCGAGCTTCAGAAAAAAATAAAGGCTACAACTAGACCCCAAGAGGAGCAAGCCCCAACCATCCAAAGGGTCACCTCAAACAACAAAGGGAAAGGGAGGCTATGTCCAGGCCTAGTGCAAAATCTCGGTTGGGAAAAAGAACAAGCGAGCAGGTGCCCAAACCGAGCGTCCAAAGCCGACTAACTTTTCCCAATGAATCTCAACGTTCTCGACGAACACGAGAAAGGAGCGAGGAAGGGGAATCTAGGCCGAGGACGAAGGCGATCAAAGATAGAACATGTGGACATTGCACACATTCTCAACAGTCGGGTGCGGGGTACCCAAAGAGTGGTCGGAGGTACAAAGGTCAACCCAAGCCTCCTCGTCGAACAGGAGGTGAAATTTCTACGTGGTCGACTAGAAGTTATGGAAAAGGGGAAACCAATGCTGTTACCTCCAGCCAAGAATGGCCCATTTTAGGAAAGAATGAGAAAAGCCCCCCTACCTGACAAAAAGGTCCCTATCTTCGAACCATATCAGGGCCTCACCAACGCCATAGATCACATGGCCAGTTTTGAGGTGAAGATGAATGCAGTTGTCCCCGAGGACGAAGATGCTTGGGGTAAAATTTTTGTAGGAACATTGAAGGGGAAAGCTCTAAAATGGTATACGGGCCTACCACTGGATTCAGTAGAAAGTTTGGACGAATTCAGACAAATGTTTGTTAACCAATTCTCCTCGATGGGGCTCTAGCCGAAGAAACAAACAGATCTGTGTGGGATCCAACAGCGAATAAACGAGTCCAACCAAACCTATATGGACAGATTCATGGCCATGGTGGACCAAATACCGTACATTTCAGAGGAATCCATTAAGATGTGCTTCATCTCCGGCCTACAGCAAGGGTTGATGAGGCAAGAAATGATGTTGCGCGATCAAACTTCGGTCGGAGAAATGTATGCCCACGCAATTCGGGTAATCAATACCGAAGAAGCGAAGAAGGAAGGAAATGAGAAGAAAGAAGGAAAGAAGAAAGAGCATGATGGAGGGCACCGAGCTTAGGACCACTCGAACAAAGGGGAACGAGGGTCTGGCCACAAGGAAGAAGATAATCGAGGGAAGAATGAGTGGGACAACGTTGACTGGACCCCACTCACAACTAGCCGCGAGCATATAATGAATGTCCTGCTCGATCAGGATAAGATTGATAGGTCGTGGCCACTGAAGGAAAGTCGGTATCCTCGCAACCCCAACAAACGATGTGCCTACCACAAAGACATTGGGCATACGACCGAGGAGTGTATCAACTTGAAAAGGGCCATCCAAAAGTTGATCGACAAGGGCGAGCTCAGGAGGTTTGAGCGAAAGGGAAGTGATCAACGAGAAAGGCCGAAAGAGCCAGAGAGACATCAGAATCCTCGGCCAGATAATGGAGGCCCGAGGAACGTAATCAATACCATCAGGGAAGCAGCACCAAGCGGAACCCAACTGAAAAATATGATTTACAACTTGAAACATGTGGTTCATATGATGCCGCGACATGATGAAGCAGGAGGAATCACTTTCTGGCCAGGCGAGCTAGCTGCCAGTGAGACTGCTCACCAACAACCCTTGACTCTTCGAGTAAGGATTCACAATAGCGAGGTGAAGCGAGTGCTCGTAGACACAGGGGCAGGAAGGGATATCCTATACTATGCATGCTTCAAGGAAATGGGGTTGGGGAATGCCCACCTCAGACCTAGCAGTATGCAGTTAGAAGGTTTTACCGGGCATAAAGTCGAGGTAAAAGGGATCATCACACTCTCGGTGATCCTCGACGAGGAGACCAATACTCCTCGAACGGAGGAGGTTGACTTCCTAGTGCTCGACTTACCATCTCCATACAACGCCATACTAGGCTCACCTTCGCAAACGAAGTTCCAGCTGGTCGCATCTATGGCTCATCAGAGAGTCAAATACCCTACGGAAAAAGGGATTGGCATGGTTTTGAATGATGCATCAAGTACCTTGGAATATATTTATAAGGAAAAAACCCACAAAGAGAAGGTGGTAAACTCCATGCCTGAAGGAGAGGTGGTCGAAATTAGTAGATCGACCAAGAGACGGCGAAAAACGGAAGAGGAAATAATACCAATATTTCCTGAACCAACTCAAGCCTAGTAGTTAGAGTGAGTTGGGAACGCCAGCTCGCACAAGAGCAGGGCCGACCCTGTAAAATTAGGGGCCTAAGGCCGATCATCTCGAACGGGGCCTTCCTATGTAGCAAAAAAAAAAATCTATTTTTTGAATAACTAAAAAACAATCAAACAAACATAAAATATAATTGAAAAAATACTTCATTGCAAAAGTTATGGGATTAACACAAAACATATTCCAAAGTACTTCATAAATGACACTCTCTAGCATATTTAGAAGCAAAATCAGTAATCAAAGAAGAATAATCAATTCCAAGCATTGAAAATTGAAATTGAAGGCTTAAAGCATTTTTGATTAATTTGATTTATTATGAATTGAGATTTGAGAATTCAGACTATTCACTTTTCAGTTTGTCCTATTCATGTTCCTGCATGTGCTGATATTCACCTAACTGATAAATTGCTTTAGCCATGGAAGTTTTCTGGGCTTGCAACTACAAAAGATAAATTATAGTTTCTTGTTACTAGGTTGTCGATCTACTCATTAACTCATTTGGATGGTGGAATTTAGTTTTAACTAAATTATGGACAATATAAACATGAGTTCAGTTCACCCTCGTGCCTCGGTACAATGCTCGTTTTTTCTTTTGCCTTTTGGTTCTGTATATCCATTGATTGAGTTTATGCTTTAGGTTATTAATTATTCATAGAATCATAATTCATAGGAATCATCATAGCTCTGTTTCCATGCCTCCTCAGTCCTTAAGACACTATCTCTTTTGAGCAACAGAGCAATTGTCCAATTAAGCTAATGTTGTTTGCCTCAGTTACTCAGTAACAAAGTCCAATAAACCATTAACCATTAAGTATGAAGTATGAACTTTATAACTATAAGGAAATTGTCAAATTGTTATAATCACATAATTTACAGCATTCAGCAAAGTATAAGTACTGAAGTAGTACCTCAAATCAATTTGGTAATTCCTCAAAATGCAGTATTGGAAATTGGAATTAGAATCCAGAAAAAGAGACAGCAACTGAGCAACGACGACGTCGGCGAGAGACGGTCCGACACTCCGACGGAGAGGGAGACGGCGATGGCGAGACCGATACGCAGAAGCGGAAAACTGCTTGTCGTCGGCCGTCCTCTTTGGCGATTGGCGAAGGCGAATGCGAACGCGAATTGGGGTTTGACGGTTTTCGTCTCACTAGTTAGGTTGGGAACGATTCATTGCGATAGCAGTATGTTTAGTTAGGTTTTCTTTTTCTATTTTTCTTAGCTAAGGAAGCTTGTAAATTTTGGGGCCTAAAAAATGAGTCAATTTTTGGGGGCCCAAGGCCTAGGCCTCATCAGCCTTAAAGGAGGGCCGACCCTGCACAAGAGGCCCAGGATACAAGCTGGGAACGCCAGCTCGTCATTTGAATGGAGAAAGCGAGCTGGGAACGCCAGCTCGCTCAAAAAGGGGAAAACAAAGGATCTTATGATCGGCACATTGGCTACTGCAGAGCATAAAAAGGACCAGGCTGTCACCAAAGTAATCACTATTGAAAGCCTGGATATTGATCATCAACCAGCCATCGAGCCTAGCGACGACTTAGATGAAATTGTGATCAACCTTGATTTTCCCGAGAAGGTCCGAGTAGGAAGGAAATCCCCAAGAGAGCGGCGGCGATCATCAAGTCGCTAAAAGAAAGCTTGGATGTGTTCGCTTGGAGGATCGAAGATATGGAGGGAATTAGCGAGGACGTCGCTATGCACCAGTTGAGCATTGACCCAGACTTCATCCCCATACAGCAAAAGGCACGAATTTTTTCCAAATATGTCTAACAGCTTAATGGTCGGATCATTGCTCTCAGTCGCTTCATCGCCAAATCGGCTGAAAAAAGCTTGCCCTTCTTTAAGGTCTTAAAGGGAGGCAAAAATTTGAATGGACAAAGGATTGTACCAAAGCTTTCGAAGAGCTCAGGGGATATCTAGGCCGACCACCACTCCTCAGTATCCCAATACCCGAGGAGAGGCTATACATCTATATGGACGCATCAGACTCGGCGGTTGCTGCAGTCTTGGTTAGAGAGGAAGATAACATTCAGAAGTCAATCTACTATGTCTCCCATGCACTGACGGACATTGAAGGGAGGTACTTGGAGGTCGAAAAATTGGCTCTCGCTTTGATCATTGCTGCGCGGAAGTTAAAAGCTTACTTCCATTCGCACTCGATCATAGTGTGCACCGATTTTCCTCTAAGGAAAATCATGCACAAACCCGACATGGCGGGCAGAATGTTGAAATGGTCGGTAGAGCTTTCCGGGTATGATATCAGCTATAAGGCCAGAAAAACGATCTGAGCACAGGTCTTGGCCGACTTTATCGCCGAAACCTCGTTCACTCGGCCAGAAGGCAAGCAAGAAAACGCTCGAGGAATCACCTCAGCGACCACAGAAGCGACCACGTCTGGCAAGCAATCAAAAACAAGGCCTCCTTCATATTGGACCTTGTTCGTGGATGGATCTGCAGGAGCAGAGAGAAGTGGGGCTGGACTCTCGTTGATTATTCGGATTCAGGAGAGCTGGACATGGCTTTAAGATTCCAGTTCAAAACTTCGAACAATCGAGTATGAGGCCCAGATCGGAATCGAGCTCGCACTAAGCCTAGGGGCTGAAGATATAGTGATTTACAGTGACTCCCAGTTGGTGGTAAAGCAGATACTGGGCGAATACGAAGCAAATCACCCAATATTGGCCAAATACCAGCAATTGACACAAAAATTGTTGACCCTCTTTAAATATTGGGAGTTGGAGCAAATCCTGAGAGAGGAAAATTCTCGAGCTGCTCCAAGATCGCATCCTCGGAAGCCGAGGAAGTTCCTCCTAACATTGAACTCATGTTCCTCAAGATCCCAGCTATCAGCCAGGAGGAAATTATGGTCGTCGTTGAAACTCCAAGATGTTGGATCGACGACATAAAAGACTACATCGAACAGGGCACTCTACCAGAAGGGAAAAGTGAAGCCCAAATTATCAGGAACCGAGCATGCAGATACTCGGTAGTCGGGGGCATGCTGTATAAACGATCTAACACCAAACCTCTCCTTCGATGCATACGACCAGAGACAGTAAACGATCTGTTGGCCGAGGTGCATGAGGGCGAGTGTGGTGGACACCCCGGTCCGAGGACCCTGTCGGACAAGATGAACTTTCATGGCTATTATTGGCCGAGCATGAGAAGAGACGCAGAGGAATATGTAAGAAAGTGTGACAAGTGCCAAAGATACGCGAACATTCCACGACTACCCTCGGTCTTGCAAACCCCAGTAGTCGCAGCGTGACCCTTTGATATGTGGGGAATCGACCTTATTGGTCCCTTTCCCAGAGCAAAACATGGGTGCGAGTATGTGATTGTGGCCGTCGACTACTTCACCAAGTGGATAGAGGCAAAGCCACTTGCTAGCATAACCGAGGATCAAGCGATCAGATTTACCTACGAACAAATCTTCTGTCGTTTTGGACTCCCTCGGATGATCGTTCTCCGACCATGGCACTCAATTTTCCAAAAAATTTACAGCAAATTGTGATAGGCTGAATGTTAAACACAGGATGTCCTCGGTAGCCCATCCACAAGGCAATGGTCAGGCAGAGGCAGGAAATAAGAAGATCATGCATGCTTTAAAGAGGAATTTAGATGAGAAAAAGGGAAGTTGGTTAGAGCAGCTGCCAATTGTTCTATGGGGAATCAGAACATCAATACGGGGATCTACTGGTGAAACCCCGTTTGCACTAACATATGGCTCAGAAGCAATGGCACCAGTTGAGTTAGCACTCCCTACCATTCGGGTTACTTTCTTCGATCAACAACAGAATGACTTGTCCAGACAGCTTGATCTGGACAACCTCGAAGAAAGGCGACTAGAGGCCCGACTCAGAATGATCAATTACAAAAAGCTTACAAAGATTCACCACGACAAAAGAGTAAAACCAAGAGCTTTTCTGATTGGAGACCTGGTTTTGAGGAAAATTGAAGCAACGGGCAGAAAGATGGGAAGAAATAAGCTATCCCCAAACTGGGAGGGTCCATTCAGAGTAGTTAGCATTGTGAAAGAAGGAACCTACAGGTTGGCCGAGCTAGACGGTACACCTTTTAAGAATCCTTGGCATGCAGATCACCTCAAGGCATATTATCGTTGATGTAAATTTTGTAAAGATCACAAGTTAAATGAATTGGCAAGTTTTTATCCAAAAACAAGTGTTCCTACCTATTCCCATTCTCGAACGGAGATGGAATAGACCATCCTCGCGAGGAAGGCCATCAAAATGATAAATGAGCCAAGTGCTCATTCCCATCCTCCCACACGAGGAAGGCCATCAAAAATGATAAATGAGCCAAATGGCACGGAGGTGGGAGAAAGACCTCATCCTCTGAACACGAGGAAGGCCATCAAAATTGATAAATGAGCCAAGTGCTCATTCCCATCCTCGCATGGAGGTGGGAGAGTCACGAGGAAGGCCATCAATAACCACCGAAGAGATAACCATCAAAAGTCGACTATTCAAAATGTATATATGGCAAGTATACTAATTTCGATTGTCCTCGACGCGAGACACTAGAAATAAAACAAAGAAAATAGACAAGTATACAAAATTTAAAACATTCAAATCGTATAAAATTCCACCCAACTATGAAACGATCAAGATGGATAACAAACAACAAAAATTGTTAAGGAAAAAATAAAAATTGTTTTGAAACAGGCACACATGCCAAAACATTTCTCGACGCAGCGAGGAAAAATTAAAAAGCTATTCGGGTAGATCGACTACTTCGGCATCACGAGCCGGGGAGGGAAGACCATGTTGTTCGGCGGCTATCGATGCAGTTTCAAACTCAGCACGATTAGAGTGTTCGCCCTCACCCATGAATTGCCTCAATTTCAACTCGTGGTCAAAATCCACCTCCTCGCCCTGCTCCACGGCCTTCATCAGGGCCTACGGCGTCCAGGGACTAGGGGGTAGGTGGCACCCATTCCTCCAAGTTATACTTGGCATCCTTTGCATGCAACATCTCCAGCTCGTCTTTGTCGAAGGGAATCATTTCATGGCCCTCCCGAGCAGCCTCGCCAATAAAATTTTCACTGCCCCACTCGATTATCGTGCCGAGGACTCATCCCCGAGGCGGCGGCCACTCGAAGCATATGGCGAACTCCCCGCTCGTAGTAAAGGACGATCTCCTTGTTGTGCACCTCAGTCCCCCTGAAGGATTCAAAGGTCGCGACCTTCGCGTCCTCGACCTGCCCTTCCAAACCAGCAACCTTGGCCCTCAGCTCGGCCATTTCTTCCTCAGCCTGGGTAGCCCTCGCCTCAGCTTGCTTGGCCTTTTCTTTGACTTCACCAGCTTTCTTCTCATCAATACTGGCACGAGCCTCGGCCAACTCCTTTTCTTCATTCAAACGGGCCATCTTGGGCGAGGACTCTTCAAGCTGGGCCTTTCCCTTGGCATGTTCAATCTCCAGGGAGGCCACCTGACCCTGTAGGAGCTCGATCTCATCTTGATCGGCCTGGGCTTGAGTCTTTAACTTCTTGGCCTCGGTTGCAGATTGGTCGGCTCGAGTGCTCAGCGAGGACACGAAAGAGCAAAGCTACAGAAAACAAAATGTGTATTAATAAACAAGTACATCCAGAATGAAAAAGCAAAGGAAAAAGGCAAAGAGTTTACCTCGCTCACGCAGAGCCCAATGCGTCCCATGGCCTCAGCGGGAGGCAAGGAATTGGCAATGCCGACCATTTCCCTCACCTGAGCCCGGACAACCAACCCTTGCCCGGCCAATGCCAGGGGGAATCTCGCTTGGAGACGTCAAAATTTTGTAGGACCGGGACATTTGCAAAATCCTTAGCGAGTTGGATCCTAGCTGCTCGGGTGGTCGGGGCCACAAAATCGTCCCTGTGCCATGGGACTGTCTCTTCGCTAGCTGACGAGGACACAGCCTTGCCCTTCAGCTTCTTGTTGGCAGGGGGCTGGGCGGACCCTTCCTCCACACTTTGCTCCTCGGGAGCATCTTCAATTATTCGCCTTTTCTTTTGGGGAGGGGCAGGAGCACTCTCGATGGAGCCGGCTAGGCGGCGGGGCAGGCAGCGGGCTCAGGGATCTTCTTAGCCGGGGCCGAGGGTCTACTTCTTCCTCGGGGAATGACCCTGGCAGGTGCTCGGCGAGGAGCCGTTGTAGAAGGAGCGGCCGAAGACCCAGTCCCCTGCTCGTTAGTAGGCAAGGGGTAAGCCTTCTGGGGATCGGCCTTTGCTTTCTTCAGAATTTTTCGACGAGCCACCCCTTGGCCCTGCCTGGCCTTCTTGCCCGAAAGCTCGTCTATATCAACGATCATATCTGAAACGAAGAAGGAAGGAGTAAGAACGAGCACATAGTTAATGAATAAAGAAAATAAAAGCAGACAAAAAGCGACAAAGTAATAGTGTATACTTCCACATCCTTCAAGATTGAAAACTTTGTCTTTGCATTAAGGGCAGTCCAGCTTAAACTTGTTACCCTCGTGCATCGACCATCCTGGATATTGAATGTACTCAGGCACCTCGCATCGGACGCTCAGCCCCTCAAATTGTTTGGTCGTCATACCAACCATCCTCAAAAGGACTTCGTCCTCGCTAATTGAATTCCAACAAAATACTCGGGCAGGTCCCGTCCCTCAAACTCCAAGAAAGTCCTCGATGGCTTTTCGAGCGGACTCCTCATACTCATCCAAAACCCCCGCCAGAGAGAGTGACTTAATTTCAGCAGCAGAAAGTCGCGGTACCGGGAAGTTCCACCCATACCTACTCTCCACCAAAAATGTTTTCTCGTCCCAGTGCCCTGTTTTCCCGGGAGGCTTGGCGAACAAGTTTATCCCTCGGTTATGGTGCTTGCACTGGAGACGATTCAGAGATTTCGTCACTGCAAAGTAGGTCTTGAAGAGGGGCAGGGTCGGCTCGATCCCGAGCATATGAACACTAGCGGCAAAAGAAATCAGGTAGCGGACTAAGTTGAGGGAGAGGTCGAGGGGGTGAGCACCAGCTTCTTCGAGTAGCTCGCAGATAAGAGGATCGAGGGGAAGTCGAAGACCCGCCTCAAAAAATGAAATATAAAAACCTACTCTATCCCTCATATCTCTCAGCCCGTCCATATCAATTGAATTATGGGGGCGGATCCCCGGAATCTCTTCCGACTGTGATTATACTGTTCGTCCCAGCTATCTACATCAATTGGCCATACATTATTCCTCCACTCCCTTAGTATTCTACGAGCAGTAGGAGCATCATCAGCCTCTATAGAGACTTCTTCGACTGGGGCAGCAGCCGAGGAAGTTCCACCTCGTTTTTCAACAGCAAGGGCCTTGTTCGCCTCAACTACATCGGCGACAATCTCTCGATAATCTTGATTAAAAAGATACCTAAGGGCCCGTGGGCGTGTCAGGGCATACAAGCATGGCGCCATTTGGAATGTCCTCGCAGCATACTTCTCATCAGAAAGAACGGGAAGACCCTCCATATGATAACCGCCACCGACCAATAATATCATCGCTTGGCTCGGTTTCACCAGCGACCAAGCGCCGTTGGTTTGCGAGTATAACCTTTTCGTCTTTGGAGATCGAGCATACGCCGGTATGGAGATAACGTGCTCCGGCTAACGTCCTCATACTTCGTTTGAAGCGCCGAAGAACTGGGCGAAGATGACGAAGAGGTCTCGCTCGGTGTGAAGGCGGGGACAGAAGGGACAGGGTTCATAAAAGCCTAACCCTAGAAACCTAGCAAACCGAAAAAGTGACTTAAGCGAAGATAAGAAGAGACGAGTACCTGTAAGAGAATTAAAGCAGGAGCGAGCAGGAAATAAGAAATTGAGCGAGGATCTGAAAAAAAGGACAAATATCGAAAGGTTAGCGCCGGTTTACCGGAAAAAACAAAGGTCACCGGAAAAAGCTACAAAATTAGAAAACACTCAAAATGGGATCAAAAACCTACGAAATTTGTATCAAAAGGAAGAGGAGAAGAATGCGAACCTGGAAACTAGGATTATAGAGCAAAGGAACGGCTGGAAATGTCAGAAATGGGAAAGGTAGCAGGAAGAGATTTTTCGCCCAAGCAGAACTCACAAGAAACTGAAGAAAAGTGTGGGAGAAGAAAGAGTGAAGTGAAAAGCCGGGAAAATTCGTGCTTTTATATCAACCCGATCACACCGGGTCGATCCGACCAAAAACACGCGGACCCTACCCAAACCGCTGATCGACACGTGGCGAGCACCATGCACGAAATGACTGTAAACCAACGACGTTTCGATAATTGGACGCCGTCACATTTCATGAAAAGTAATTACAATGATTACCTATGACTCCTCGAATACCGTGCATTTAATGCATACGACGGACCAAGTTCCTAGAAAAATTCCACTAATAACTCCTACATACATCCTCGATATCAAAGTGATCGACTTCAACAAAACGAGTAAGCGACCACAAACAAAAATAAACGAAAAAACCGAGGAAACCTGGCGAGGATCGATGACAAGAAAAATCGAGCATAACCTTCGATTATACTTTCCAAGCTAAGGATAAATCCTCACACTTGGAAACTCGGGGGCTATTGAAGGGACCCGACCTGGGTCCCCCTACGTGGGACGACCACGTGGAATCCAGTCAGACTTGGGCAGGTCCCACCAAAGGCCGAAGACCATTAACCAGCCGATCATCATCGGCGACCAACAAACAATCGACCACTAATGGCGACCATACACAACACCCGACCACACGGGCGAGGACCCCCTATGCTCGGCCGACAAACTCTTCTGGGACAAGACATGTTTAGCCCATAGCCTATACATAGTATCCAGATGCCTTCCCCACAAGAGCTGGGCAAGCCATGCAAGCCGCTATATCTTATCGGCTCATTGGACCGCCTACAATTGGCACATCACACGCAACCTGTTAACCACTCAGGAACTGCCAGCAAACCGACCAGGGAACCAGTCCCACCATCAGGGACCCCCAGGCCAATCATGATCCCAAATCTAATCTACTATAAAAGGAAACCTTTCCCATCAAGAAAGGTAAGATTTACTTTGCATTCTAAGCTTAACCATAGAGCATGTTGCATACAAGATACACAAAGAGATTCTTATCAAACCACTCACCGGAAGCTTAAGGGAACGCCTAGCTCCGACACATACACAATTCCCTGATTACTGACTCTCACACCGGAGGGCTGTAGCTGGGAAACCCCCAGCACCCTAACGGTAGTTCTCTTTTCAGGTATCCAACATCCAAGAGCAAGTACAAAGCCCAGATATCCTAACAAACTTGGTACCTCCGGTACCCACCTACACCGACGTGACCATCAAGAGCCGGACACGTCAGCTCCGGTCCATTACGTGGACTACCAGCTTAGTCACCCCATCATTGTGGCGTGATCAGTTAGTTTCATTTCAAACGAAAAACCCTTTTACGAGTTACGACCACCTGCAAACCTGCAAACACAATGCTATCTGGTGAGACTTACGGTATTGCTGTCTAATTATCTTTAGAATTCAGGCGACAGCGTTGCACTTAATGTGGTTGGGTTAGGGTAAGTCCAATAGTAATACTTGTCCATATGTATCAAAATCAAATTTTGATACATATTATTTATTATTTATGAGTATCAAATAATCATCTCCAACCATATGTATCAAAATTTGTTATCATAACAATTTTAAAAAAATTAAATCCAACACATATAATAATATAAAAACAAAATTAAAATATCAATATACAATAATTTACCAAGACATATTATGACATAAATATATGATCAAAATGAAGGATATTAAAATTAGGTGTGGTACCTTCCCTAGTACCACACCTAATTTTGATATTTTTTTACTTTAACCATTGAAGAGCCTAATACTCTTAGATATTTATCAAAATTTGGTTTTGACTTCTACCATTAGATTTTCCCTTAAGAACTCTAAGAAGAACTTGGTGGGGGTTGGCTGTAAGATGTGTGACTGGTGTCAAATCGTCAAAGTTAATTTCTAATTTTCCAAATAACGAGTATAGGTTAGTAGGGATCGTTTTCACGTGAAACGTCAAATTTACTTCAATTCTTTTAAGAATTTAGCAAAACAATTAAAATAATGATTGAAGTTTTTTTAATCTAAACTAATTATATCAACAATGAATTAACTGAAGACTGAAATTAAATGACTTAATGTAAATGTGCAAAAATAATGTTTGATTTTAATAACGAGAAAATTCCCGTCAACGAACGAAAAGAAATCCCATAAGTTTACTACTGATCATAGATGCATAAATAACTCAATTGACTATAAACCGGTTATAGTTGTCGACAATCGTCAAACACTCGATCTCTTCTTACTGTCTCAATAGTCAAGAGAAATTCATTATCTATTTTTATTATCAAAAGACAACCCCGAGACGCTCATATGATTTAATTTTTTGAAAGCATTAAGAAAGAGAGAGACTTGATTCTAAATGATGCATATTGAAACAATATCATTTAATGTAGAACCGGAAGACAATTACAAATCAATGGTTATAACTAGCACTGAACTATTAGGTTAATTAATGTTCTGACCACAAACATTAACTAAACATAATAATCATATGTCACAATTCTTTTACAACAAGAAAACAAAGAATAAATAAATACTTGAGCTTAATTGAGAATTAAAATAATTAGATCTCACAGTAGTAATTTGTAGGGATTACTTGTTCATTAACTGCAAGGAAGGAAATTAACCACTAAACATAGCTGGAAATTACTTACAAATGAATCAAAACCAAAATGCAAAAACCAACAGTGTGCTAGAAGAAAAGAAAAGAGCAGCTCCTCCTTCTTTCAGCATTTGTCGTGCTATATGAATCGTGTCTATACTTGGATATCTGTCGTGTGGTGTACTTCTCCAATCTTCCGCCATCTCTTTTGTAGTAGAATTTTTCCCTCCTTCTCGTAACTTCATCCTAGAGAATAGAGATAACGATCTCCACTACTAGAGAGTCTCCACGAAGTTGCTTGACAAAATCTCTAGATCTACTCCTCTCTCCTATCTTAATCTTTACATTAATTACAAGAGAGAAAAGAAAAAATAACAAAGGGAAAAATAATTCCCTAATTACTGAGAATGACTAATGTCTGAAATGCCTCTTTTAAATAAAAGGGGCTGCCTACATAACACGTGACATTGTTTCGAGCTTCAGCTTCAGCTACCCTTAGATAGTCGCATGCCCATTCGGTGTTCTGTTTCCATCATTTCTTCATGCAATTTTTAACTTTTTGTACAAATTATTCCAACACCTGAAATTTTCTGAAACACAACAAACATCATATTAAAGTTTGATATCCACTCAAAATAATGCACAAAATCATACACTTATTTGTGCTCATCAATGTGTCAGCAAGCTAGGCCAAATCAATGAAACTTGAGGGGTGATTCTCGGGCCGATCCCCTGCGGATAAAATATAACCGTAAAAGTCCACTATATTTGTTTTAAACCGCTAAAATACACTTTTGGAGGGAAAATGACGAAGATACCCATAATGAAGGAAAGACACGTGGAAAAGCTACAGCTCAAATTTGGGCATCGTAATGAAAAACATTGGGCATTGCTCAAAATTTTGGGCATCCCTAAAAAATTGGGTATCGCTCAAAACATGGGCGTCGTTTATTTTGGGCTATGCAACCTGAGTTTATTGAGATTAGAATGACTTGGTATATATCATGAAATTCGATTCTATTACGATAATTCATATTTGATCGACTTTGGGAGTCGTACGTATACTGTGATTGGGCGTCGTTTCTTTCCCTTAAAACATATGTTATTTCTCTAAAAAATGATCATCAATCTCACTCTAGAAATTTTGCAACTCGGAGGCAACGATGCCCAATTTAGATTTTCCTGAAAGTTTTGTTTATTCTTTTCAATGCCAGTACTCTTTTGTAAATGAAATCAATTGTTCAATAGAAGTAGAAGCAGAAATGGGAGTTGAAATTATTTTCCCTTTATATGTATGCTATTTCTCTAAAAAACGATCATCAATCTTACTTCATAAAATTTGCAACTCAATGCATGCTTGAGTGACTTGCATTTGGTTATGCTTGCAAAGATATCAAAAGCAGTGGCTGATGGGTTTGTTCCAAGATTGGATGCATGTGGAAATACGTTTTACATGGCTGTTTTATTTCCTACATTATAGGTTCAGATCGATTTTCTAACAAAGGTCATGACAACGAAGCCCACATTGGAGGGAACGACGTCCACATCATAGGCAACGATACCCACATCATAGGCAACGACGTCCACATCATAGGCAACGATGCCCAAATTGACACACACTTTCACACAACCTGATCTTGATCTTGACCTCGATCCCGCCCCCCTCTGTCTCATACAATTTCACACACACACACACACACACACATCGAACGACAATCAGTGTGTTTTTTTTGTGGGGCTCTAAAACATTCCATTTCAAAAGCAATTGTTAGATGGTCACATTTGTTTTTGTAATAAAGAAACACAGAAAACGAAAGGGAATGTTTCGATAGCTAGACGTATTCTTTTGAAGAAGAAAGATTAAGGTTGGAAACTAGTCAGCAAATCAATCCGACATGGAAGAGTTTAAGATCTTCATCTCTTTTCCTTATCTCTGAAGGAACGAATTGAGTTGTGTTCCTGCTTCTTATCTCATTGAAGACGACGGTGAGTATTTTAGGAACAATTTTATTAAAATAAATTTTATCAGTTGAATAAAAAAAATAAAGGAATGAAGCGATTATAATTTCACAAAAAGGACCGACCCATAATTATTCCAAATTTGAGCCACGCCGTCACCTATGTTTTATAAGGCTTGGGCGTGGGTGGGCTTAAGTTGGGCTACTGTTTATAATCCTATTACAATATGTCTACTATGAAACGAAAAATGGAAAAATAGAAAATTGAATTTTAGAAAGAAAGCTGAAAGGTTATAGATAAATAGATTGTGTAAAATTCTGACCGGTCTCTTTTTAAAAAATTTTAACTTCAAAAGTTTACATTTCTTTTTTTCAATCGCAAAAGATAACTTTTTAAAATATTGTTCAAAAAATGTCATCGTCTCTTCAACAACTCCGAAAATACACTTTAGATTTGAAAATCACGATTTTGTGCAATGACGAAGGAGATGGAAGAAGAAGACGGATGACGTAAACTGGTTATTTATACTTTTGTATCGCGGTACCAAAATGAATTAGACAATATTTTTGCACCGCAGTTCAAAGTTTAATTTTCTAGTCTATTTTTGAATCGCGGTTTATAAATTTCATTTCATTAATTTTTGCACCGCGGTTCAAAGTTTAATTTCCTAGTCTATTTTTGAATCGCGGTTCATGAATTTCATTGCATTAATTTTTGCATCGCGGTTCAAAGTTTAATTTTCTAGTCTATTTTTGAATCGCGAGTCATAAATTTCATTGCATTAATTTTTGCACCGCGGTTCAAAGTTTAATTTCTTAGTCTATTTATAAATCGCTGTTCATAAATTTCATTACATTAATTTTTCACCGCGGTTCAAAATTTAATTTTTTAGTCTATTTTTGAATCGCGATTCATAAATTTTATTGCATTTATTTTTGCACCACGGTTCAATAGTTTGATTTCATATTCTAATTGTACCGCGGTTCATAAATTTAACTCAATATTTTTGAATCACGACACAAAAAGCGTAGTGCTCCTCAGACTCATTAAGAATATCGCAGTCATTTCACCATAAAAATGTTATTTTCAGGTAAAAAAAAAACTATAAAATTTAAAAAAGTGGACCAACCTACAATTTTTTCAAATAGATTTGATAGCCAATTTCACGGATTATGACTTTGGTTTGAATTAACGGTTTGGAATCAGAGACTGAAGTTGGATTCCCGCCAAAGCAAACACCTGAAACACAAACAAAGTAACCGACTTTTGAACGGTTGTAACTGTCCCCTCAAACACAATATGAACAAGACATGCACATATTCTTTACTCCGATGCTTAGAAATGTAAAATGTTAACGATTTTTCGTATAAAACTTCACTATTCTCTCTAATTTTTTACACACTTTTTTTTTAAAATTTAACAAAACACTCAGAAATATCAAATATGGAACTTGAATTGGGACTCAAGCTCACCAAAGTCGTCGATGATTTTGCAGCTGCTGAAATTTTGATTGCCAAAGATCGAGCCGGCCCTTTTTTCTTGTGTAAACAAACAGATCACATCTTCTTCCTTACAGTCTACCTTAAAGGTTCTATATGTCTTCCTCCTGTTTCTCTCTCTATATACAGTATTATGTATTTTCCTTTCCTTGAATGATCGACAGTGTTAACTGAAAAATATGCAGGGTATAGGAGGGAAAATATAAAGATTGACATAAATGAGGATGGGAGTAGAATTGTGATAAGTGGGGAAAAGCCAGTTCAAGAGATGGTAATGGTGGGATGGAAAGTTGTAAAGAAAGAAACGGCAATGAGGGGATTTAGGAAAGTCTTCAAAATTCCCGGTGGGGTGATTTTAGATGAAGTCAAGGCTGGGTTCGATGAAGATGAGTCAATATTGACGATTTCTATGCCAAAATTGATTAAGGGGGTTACTGGGGTTGGGATTGAGGAACTAAGAGAGGAGGAAATGCCAAGAGGGGAGACTGAGTCATTGCAAGTTGTTGCGGACCACGATACTGAAAGCAAGGCATTGCAAGTAGAAGAATGTACGGAGCCCATGGGTGTTGAAGGTAAAGAAAATGATGAAACAGTGCAAGATTTGCCTGAATTTCCAGAACAGACTCAACTAAAACGGGAAAGAGAAGAAGTTGAAAAATTGGCTCCAACAAAGGTAGAAATGGCTGGATCAAAATATTTGGAAATGGACAAACTGGAAGGGGAAAAGGGTCGTGGTTTTAGAGAAAAGACAGAGAAGGAAAGTAAAGAAATAAAGACTATTGACGCAGCAAGAGTTGAACCAGATCAAGTGACTCAACAAAAAGGAATACCTCCAGTTCTCGAAGAACCAAGGCTTCCTGATGGAGCTCCTCGATTAGAGACAGAATCACAAGACAAAGGAACTCAAACAGAGGATATTACTCGAGATATTCAAGAACAAGAGAAACCCAAATACGATCAAGTTGAAGCAACGTGGTTGAAGCAACCGAGTGGTGAAGATCAAGTTGTACATGGCCAAGAAGTTGGTGGAACAGAAGGCATTGAAGGAGAAAAAGAAGCTGGAAGTGCTGATGATGAACCATTTTTGGGAGAAAAAGAGGAACTCCATGATCGATCAACAGACAAAGGTCGTCGTAGGAAGTCCAAAAAGATCTGTGCGCCGGCTATCATTGTTGGATCATCCTTATTAGTTTCTTTGGTGGTGTTTGTTATTCACTTAATCCGGTCTAAGAACCAAACAAGCAAAAAGAGAAATTAGAGGTGAAATTACAAATGTATAACCCAAGGCAATTGGCTTTCATTTATTTGTTGTGTAAAATATACTACAAGGGAATGGTTAAGTATCTATATTATAAAACAACTAGGTAATTGACTAAGGCTATTCAGTGGTTAAGATTAAATTATCTTAAAAAATGTTACGGGTGAAATTCACCATCACATTCACTTGTGTGAGTAGTTATCAATTTTTAACTCCCTATTTTTTTCTTTCCCTATTACAAGTCACCCCTACAATTAATATTATGAGCAGTCACCATTTTTTCTTCTCCCTATGTTTTATCTTCGTATTACAAAGTCATACACTGCGATTAATCTTCTGAACAATCACTCCTTATAAAACATCAATCCCTCAACCATCACTTGAAGCAATGTCTCCCTCAATTGTAACAATTTTTTTAAATCGCACCTTCTATTTAGGCACTATGATTTCAATTGACAAAATTAGATATAATGGCATCGTGCCTTAGGCACGGACATGAAGATCTACTAATTGTATAAATTGTGTTTGATATTCTATTTCTCAATTGCTTTCAACAATAACGCTATTATTCAGAGCATTCCATAACCAAAAAAACTATATACTGTTAGAGAATAATATTGTTAATTATTCTTATTTATTTGTAATTAATTACCTTATATAGTTATTTCCTTATTATGATTCCTTACATGTATAAGTTTCTTGAACCCTATTTCAAGTGTAACCTTAGTTGTAACTCTCCCTATAAATAGGTGATTCAATCAATGACAAAACTATATCATTATTCCCAAACTTTATTAGTTCGTACATGGTATCAGAACTTTGCTCCTAAACCCTTTCCTTCTTCTCTAGCGTTGCCCTAACCACTCTTCGCCATGGCTAACAGAAATCGATCCCATACAAACCTTCGACCTAATCAACATCTCTCACCACAACATCACCAAACTCACCTCCACCAACTACATAGTTTGGAAACTCCAAGTTGAGGCCACTCATATTGGCTATGACCTCTACAAGTTTGTAGACAACTCACACCCATGCCCGCTTCCCACCGTCCTAGCCAAGGATGATTCATCATCTAAGGACGTTTCAACACCAAACCCACACTACCAACCCTGAATCCGACAAGATAAACTTCTGTTTGACGCTCTTGTCGGCTTCCTGTCGATCCATTGGTCCCCTTGATCCAAAAGGTCGCCACTACCCGTGATGCTTGACAAACCCTTGCTCACACCTATCCTCACCAACTCACGGTCACATCAAGCAGATCAAAGACTATCTCAAGCGAGCTTCCAAGGGCACCCAGACGATCTCCGACTACATGCAGTTAGTCAAAGGGCGTGCTGATGAGCTCGTTGCTCTTAGAAAACCTCTTGACCACGAGGATCTTATTGAGATTATCCTCGGGGGTTTGGATGATGACTACCACCACATAGTTGATGTGGTCGAAGGCCGAGACACTCCTATCTCGTTCGATGAGCTTCATGAAAAACTCATCAACCGCGAGCTGCTTCTCAAACAGGCACATGTCATATCCTTCCGCCAATCCTGCTGCCCCGAGGACCAATAACTCGTCTACTCGGCAACCATCCTCGCAAGCCCGACAATTGTCCTCGTAACCTCGGCCCCTTCCCAGTCCTTGGCATCACCTCCTCGCCAATAACGACCATATTTGGGCAAGTGTCAAGGATGTCGCCAACAGGACACATGGTTGCTCGCTGCCCCAACTTTTAACTGGTCGCCACTCGCCACATCTCTACCTACTACTCCTAACTTGACAAATGGCTTCAAGTGGCAACCACGGGCACACCTCGTAACCACAACAGACACAAGGACACCGAACTGGCTGCTTGACAGTGGTGCTTCACCACGTCACTAGCGACCTTGGCAACCTATCTCTACCCACCCCCTACATGGGCACAAATGACATGGTTATTGGTGATGGTACATGGTTAACTATCTCCAAAATTGGTTCTTCTTCGCTTTCTACACCATCACACACTTTTGCCTTGCATAATGTTCTCTTTGTATCTGACATGAAAAAGAACCTTCTTTCCATATCTCAATTTTGCATCTCCAATAATACTTCTATTTAGTTCTTACCAAATTCTTTTTATGTGAAGGATCTACGGACATGGAGCATTCTGCTGACTGGGAAATCTAACAACGGTGTGTATAAATGGTCGACCACAGCTCCTTCTGCTCGCTCCTCTACTTGTGTCAGTTCTAAAGTCTTTCATCATGAATGACATCACTGACTTGGCCATCCCTCTGAACCCATCCAACGTTAGATTCTATCTAGTTTAGGCATAGCTTTAGACATTTCTCGCATCAAACAAAAACATTATAATGATTGTTTATGTAATAAAAGACAAACTTCCTTTTTTGGAATCTATAATTGTGTCTTACTCTCTGCTACAAATTATCTATTCTGATGTCTGGACCTCCCACATTCATTCTGTTGATGGATTTAAATACTATGTTATTTTTGTCGATCACTACACCCACTATATATGGCTCTACCCGCTCAAAAGAAAATAAGAGGTTGCCACCATCTTTCCCCGCTTCAAACCCCTTGCTGAAAACTATTTCAAAACCACCATTGTCACTCTTTACTTCGACCATAGCGACAAGTACATGGGTCTTGCTCGCGATACTAGCTTGGCTGCCTACCTGTCCCGCTAATGACATCTCTCACCTCCTCACCTCGCCACCTCACACTCCGGAACACAATGTGTTCTCGGAACGTCTCCATCACCACATTGTTAAGACTTGTTTCTCTCTTATTTCTAAAGCTTCCCTTCGTTGCTCTTCTAGTTGTTTTCCTTCCAAACAGCGACATACCTCATAAACCGCCTATCAACACCCACTCTAAACCAAATATCTCCCTACCAAAAACTGATTGGTTCTCCGCCCAACTACTCCAAATTCCATGCTTTTGGTTGTCTTTGCTACCCTTGGCTCCGCCCTTACTATGCTCACAAACTCGCTGCCCGCTCCACTCCCTGTATCTTCCTCGGTTACTCGCTCACTCAGAGTGCATATCTCTGTTATGATCCGAGCATCACCAAGATGTTCATTTTGCGTCATGTTTGTTTTGTCGAGTCTGTCTTTCATCGACCACTCATCTTGCTCGCACGGATACCTACACTTGTGCCTCCTGGTTCCCTCTACATGAAATGCTCTCGGATTCATACACACCATTTACTGCCCGCTCTGGTAACTCTCTGTTCGTAGCTTCTAGCACTAATCAGAAGGTGGTTGATCTCAGCTCATCCATACACCACCCTCAATCACCGGCTACTATGACCGATGATAGCACTATGCCCGCTACATGTTATGTGCCCACTGTTCAACCATCCTCGACAACTAGCTCCATGCCCGAGGACAGCACCGTGCCTGCTGCTCAGCCCTCCTCGGCAACCATTATCATGACCGAGGATAGCCTGTACGTACCAGTCCTCTGCCCGCTGACCCTGTTCCTGTGCTCGCTAGCACCTCCTCTATGGTTACCCACTCCAAGAACAATATCTTCAAAGCTAAGACCAAAATGAGTCTCTCGGCTCAACTAGTAGCGGATAGCGAACCAACATGTGTCACTCAAGCTCTCAAAGATGTCAAGTGGCGCCAAGCCATGTCCGAAGAGTATGATGCTTTAGCTCGCAATGGTACTTGGGATCTATTTCCCTCGGCCGGTGCTTGCAATATTGTTGGTTGTAAATGGATCTTCCGTATCAAATGACACGTTGATGGCACCATTGATCGCTACAAAGCTCGCCTTGTGGCCAAGGGGTTTCACCAGCGACCAGGACTTGATTATCACGAGACTTTCAACCCGTTGGTCAAACCGACCACTGTTCGTCTAATTCTCTCACTGGCCGTATATCGAGGATGAGATCTTCGGCAACTGGATGTCAACAATGCCTTTCTTCAAGGCAATCTGTCCGATGAGGTATTCATGGCTTAACCACATGGCTTCATTGATAAAGACAACCCTCAGCATGTATGTCGGCTTCACATGGTGATCTATGGTCTCAAACAGGCTCCCCGAGCATGGTACAATGAACTACGACAATTTCTCCTCGCCTCCGGCTTCACAAATTCTGTGGCAGATACTTCGTTGTTCATACTTAATACAGGGGGCACCACCATCTATCTTCTTGTTTATGTGGATGACATCATCATCACTGGGAACTAACAATTGCAGTTCAGACCTTCATCTCCCTGCTCGCTAGTTACTTCCTGCTCAAGGACCTTGGTGATCTTCACTATGTCCTTGGCGTTGAAGTTGTTAGGCGACCAAATGCTCTTCTGCTCTTCCAGCGCGGATATATTGCTGATCTCCTTGCTCGTATAAGCATAATCGATGCTTGCCCGATTGCTACGCCCATCGCCACCTCGTCTACCTTGACACTTCAGACGGGCATTGCTCTCACTGATTCTACAGAGTTTCGAGCGGAGTCTTCAGTATCTATCCCTTACTCGCCATGATGTCGCCTTTACCGTTAACAAACTCTCACTGTTCATGCATAGGCCGACTACCAAGCACTGGAATGCAGTCAAGCATGTTCTTCGGCATCTATCTATGTGGTTATATCAATGGAGGCATTCTTCTTCATTGGTAGTCTCTTCTAGCTCTCCACGCATTCACTGATGCTAACTGGGCGGGCAACAAAGATGACTACACATCCACCAGTGCATATATTGTCTATCTTGGAAACAACTCGATCTCTTGAAATTTTAAGAAACAACGCGTTGTTGCTCGCTCTTCGACTGAAGCTGAATATCGGGCAGTGGTTGTCATTGCTGCGATGTCCAGTGGATTATGTCTCTCCTTGGCGAATTCGGTATAACCTCCTCGACTCAACATGTTATTTATTGTGACAATGTGGGCACCACGAGTCTGCTCGAACTCGGTCTTCCATACTCGCAGGAAGCATGTGGCCCTGAACTTTCACTTTATCCGGCAACAAGTTCAGGATGGGCTTATGCGCGTTTGCCATGTCTCCTCGGCTGATGAGTTGGCAGATGCACTAACCAAGCCTTTTACTCTCCAACGGTTTCATCAATTACTTCACAAGATTGGTCTCTCCTCTCGAACGTCCATCTTGTGGGGGCATATTAGAGAATAATATTGTTATTAATTATTCTTGTTTATTTGTAATTAATTACCTTGTATAGTTTTTCCTTATTATGATTCTTTCCATGTATAAGTTTCTTGTACCCTACTTCAAATGTAACTCTAATTGTAACTTTCCCTATAAGTAATTGTGATTCAATCAATGAAAATGCTATGTCATTATTCATAAATTTTATTAGTTCGTACAAATAGTCCCTCTCGTTCCGAACAAAAAGTTCACTATTCTATTTTGGGATGTTTTACTTAAAGTGTTAATTTTCAAATATTAAGGCATTAAAATATCATTTTATTACTAATGAACTATTAAATGTGTTATTTTTTTTTTAAAAATATTTTCAAACGGGGACTCTTTATCTGGAACAGAGAGATTACTAGTTAACTTCGGAGGATTTTTCAAGTTAGCCACCAGTTCGAAATTTGTGGAAGGCCATGGACGTGGCGAAAATTGCGGCGTGCAAGTGAACATATCGGTCTTACATCGAAAACCTATGAAGCTCAAACTTCTAAGGGAAAAGAAAACAAAAATTATGGGATCTAGAAAGGCTAAGAGAAGCAAATGTCAATGGTAAACAAAGAAGGAAATGCTTAAGAGCAAAGAAACAGAATAGAAATGATTCCAAAGTAGGGTAAAGGATATAGATATGGAATATCACTTCTACATTGTATAATCATGGTCTATTTAAAGTACTTTAGATTCAAAAATCACTTCTCCAGCGCACTATTAGCTAGCCCTACTCACATCTTTTCACATACAATACCTTATCATCTCCAACTAATCTCTCTCTCTCTCTCTCTCTCTCTCACTCTCATAGCAGCATCATGAACACCACACAACACAGAGCTCCTACAACTGCTTGAGACCCTACCACCTGCACACCCACAAGAGCAATAACAACCAATCAAAAACACTATCATTAGCTTATTTCCTTGTACACAAATGCACTAGTACAAAAATACTCCTTTGGCACACAATTTAAGTTTTTTATATTTGATTCGGACTCTTGTTTCCAAAATCCTGCAATGCGCTATTAGATTTAATTGGAAGGAATTCTAATACAAGAGATTAACGGTCAACATAATTTGGATGTAGCCAAATAGTTTAGTTTTGACTTTTAAGCAGTCCAGATATGAAATTGATTTGCTGAACCAAACAGAGGCGAGAATCGACAATCCAAGTGGTACTCAGTCAAAATTCCTGTGTTTGGTGTTTTTTATGGCATGCAATAATCAGTTCCATCTCCACTTCTTTCAACTAATGTCTTTGCATCATGCACGAAAGTAAAAAGGAAATAAATGGTTGTACCTGAACTCGATGGTCACTAGAAGTGGGCACGGGACGAATCGTAGCAGAGTCCACTTCACCAGTTGGTAGAGGCACTGCCGGGTTGCTGTTGATAAATGGTATGGCACCACCACCCTTGACTGGAACCATAGATGGGCTAGTTGCAGGAAAGATTGCACTAACTGGTGATGGACTTGGTGCAGTTGATTCTCGAGGACCAAAAGGCCACGGATAAGCAGGAGATGAGGATATGATTCCACCAAGGGTAGGTGGTGGAACTGGTGGTGATGCTATTGGTGGCTGTAGTTCTGGTGATGAGGCTGAAATTTCTGGCGGCAATGACGAAGATACCTCTATAGCTAGCTTCTGGCCAGATTGACATGCTTTGGTAGAGCCATTGTTGAAGGAGAAATAGAAGAAACCAAGGCGCGATGGGTGCCACTTCATTTCATCAGATCACATGATCAGTTTTGAAGTTAAATAGATTAGACAGTGTTTATTTCAACATAATCTGTTTTCCAGAAAACCTAGAAAACAATAACATTGCAATCATTTGGTAAAAAATCATTGGAAATGTCCTTAAAGAAGTCACTATATGAAGGAAAAGTTATAATAAATGGCGTAAATATTTTCTCAGAAATGTTTTAGTTTGAAATACAGTTTCGGTTTCACAAAAATCTGTAGAGCCTTCGTTTTTGTATCGAGTGAAGCTCCAACCATCAAATGAGCACAAAAAAATGACATGGCATCCCAGTTGGCATCATGTAATCAGTTATGCAGTTTGTAGTAAATAATGAGACCTATAATGTGAGTCTGACCAAAAATCCTTTCTGGAGGAAAAAGATAAGAAAAAGAGAAAAAACAAAACATATGAATACTTATTAGGGCCTTAACAATTAATATGATCGCATATTCACATGCGACTCTCTTCCATCATTATCTTTGACAAACCTCAACCAGAAGGAGGTAATTAGTGATAAATTAGTAACAAATGGAGGTTAGAAGATTTGAAATTACCGATCAATGTTTAGTTGGGACCAACCAAGACTAAATAAAAAGCTGAAATTTATCACGCCTTTCCATTTTGTTTTTGACAATGCACAAACATAGATTTGAAGTTGTACACAGCGCATAACTTTTGTTAATTATATGTTTATTTTGACAAACAGCCAGTAAAAACAGCCATTTGTAAGGCCCTTGCATCTATGAACAAGGAACAATAATTCAACAATTAATAATCGCAAAAAAAGCATAGAAATTTTTCACAACACGGACAGAAACGGTCAAAAAGAAAGAACAAATTCATGGCAACACCTTTATTTATGCAACTTTGCAACTTTTAGCTTATTAAAGCAACCCACAACTAAAGGAGGAGAGATATTCACAGTTGAAGTTGCCTAAGCCACATAATGGCATGGTACAATAATCATTGCTTTAGTTACTTTAGCATCTATAAACATACCACTTTATTTAGATTTTATTTTAAATTACTAAATGGAGACTAGGGGGTGTAAATCAGAACCACGTAACCGAATCGGTCGGTTTGGTTCGGTTTTGGTCGAAGACTATTCGGTTTTGGTTTCAAAAATTATAAAACCGCTCGGTTCAGTTCGGTTTACGGTTTTTTGTATCAAACCAAACCAAACCAACCTATATATTTTTATTTATTTATTATATTAATGTATATTACATATCATTTGTTAACTATTCTAAACTTTTAGATCATCTTGGTTTAGTCATATAATATATATATATAAATAAATACTAAACTAAACAAAATTTTAATTGTTGGAGGACTATTATGTCTTCCATTGTTTGTGTTTATTTTGGAACTTGTATTGTAATCTTTATGATAATTTTATTTTACTAGGTTATTATCTAATTTTGATGTTAATTCCAGATTAAATCTTATTTTAAATAATGGTTAAGTAGATTAAAAACAATTTACATAAACAACAAAACCAAACCAAACCGAATGGTTCGGTTTCGTTCGATTCTAATCCTTATTCGGTTCGGTTTGAAATTTTTGGAACCAATTGGGGTGGTTCGGTTCGTGGTTTTGGCCTAAACCAAACCAAACCAAACCAAACCGAAGCACTTGCACCCCTAATGGTGACTGGCGAATGCACTTCAAGTTTAAAAGTTGCATTGCAGAATATTTACCATTATGTTTGATTTTAACTTGTTAATTGCACAAATGGAAATTAAATTGAAGTGCATGTACCCAAATAACCAAGAGAGAGTGAGAGACATACAGTGAAGGAGGTGGAATTGGGTTTAGTGAGAAGGGTAGATTGAGTGAAATTGCAGAGGTTGAAAGCTCTTCTGTTCTGGAAAATGTAGAGGTTGTACTGATACTTGTGCCTGAAAACTGAGAAATTTGGAGAAAATAATTAAAGGGAGAATATTGGCAGTCAAAGCTAAAAACCCATTTCGTGTGAGTACTTACTGATAGAGTCCCCAACTTGAACGGTTGGATTTTTCCACTCTGAAACTCCATCCACAACAACAGTGGCAGAGAGAGAAAGAGGGAACAAGTGTGTGAGAAAGGAAAGGAGGAAGACAAGCATACACACACAATTACTGCTCAACACTTCCATCAATAGTGTTTAGAGAGATACAATCATGCATAGGAAGCTTTACAGCTTCGTTAATTGCTTTGGACTGTGGCCTCTGAACTCTGAAGACTGGTAAATGTGATCTGGTCGAAAAAGGAGGGTTTTTCAAACATCAAGAATTCAAGAATCAAGAGAGAGAGTGAGAACCGAGAACTGAGAACTGAGAACTGGGAAGAGTAAAGAGTTCAAAAAGAATGTCAAGTCCGTGTGTTCTGCTTTTATAAGATAGTACTCCTCTTTTATTTCAAAATAAAACCCCTTCTATTAATGATTATCACCTCCTAATTTATTTTTCTAATTACTCTTACCACAAAAAAATAAGGATAAACTTCTCTCTTACGAGTAAAGAGTCAATTTTTCTATTGTAATATTTCACATAAAAAGTTCACTTTAAAAAGTAAAGACATAAAAACGTCATTTTATTATTCATATACACTATATTATACTTCCTTCATTCTGGACAAAAAGTTCACAGTTCCTTTTGATATGTTTCACTTAAAAATATCACTTTAAGAAATGAAAACATAAAAGCGTCATTTTATTACCAATAGATTATTTAAAGTGTAATTTTTTTTTAAAAAAAAAAATCAAACTTTCAAGCGAAAACTTGTTGTTCGGACGGAAGCAGTATATATTTATCCACCAACAACATTTTAAAGAAAAATCTTAAACAAGTGCTATAAAGACATTTGTTAAAATTAATAACTAAATAATTGAAGTTTTAATTTATTTATAAATTGAATTTTAAGAGGGATTCATTATTTGATAGCGTATTTGTCTTGTCAAAATATAATAATGTTAGAGTCACTTAATGATTATGACAAAACATACAAATGAGCCATCAAAATTTTCTATTTTTTTACAATTCGACCATCGAAAGTTTGATATATCTATTTTGATCACCTAACTTTTATTCTGTTGCAAGCGAGCCCATTTTCTAACAACCGTTAGACTAGGACGTTAAGTTTATGTAATTTCTCTATTTTGCCCTTATAAAAGGGGTCAAATTGTAACCCAGCAATGTTTAGGGGTTACACGTCTGGGGTCAACAATGTTTATTGTTGATCTTCATCTTCTTCGGGAAGAAAACCTAACAACCCAATTTATTATGAAAACCCAAAAGCTGGAGACCTCCATTTTTTGAAGCAACTTCACACCTCTATTTTTTGAAGCAACTTAGCTAGACTAGGACACTTTTTTTTAAAGCAACCTCACACCTCTATTTTTTCTTTCTCCTCCTTCTCCACAACAATGGTGCCCTCTCCGCCACCTCTTCACTTATGTTTGCTCCTTCTCCCCACTCTCACTCTTTCCTCCTCCCTCCTCCACATCTGTTCCGTCGCCGATGACGACGACACAACCCATGTTTGCGAGCCAGATTTCTCCAAACGTCGATGGTTCCTTCTCATCTCCCAGATCGCTCTCCCTCAAATATACGTCACAGATCCGGCCGACCTCTTCCACTACCAGTCTGGCTAGCTCTGTATTTGGTCAAGCGGCACCAACCCCAGCCTTTTCCTCACCCAGATCTAGCCGAGACTTTTCATCTCCCAATTCGCTCTCTCTCAAATCAACGCCCCTGATCCAACCTTCACTCTTTGTCCCCCAACAATTCTGGTGGTGATTCATAGGGGCAGGGCTTCAAACTAATGTCCATCAGGAATTCATGAAGGTCTTTAATGTTGCTTTACGGGACCTCAAACTGACTGCCACTTCCTCGTCGATTGTGCAAGTTGTGTTCGTCGGAGAAAGCAACAATTTTAAGGACGATTTAGGAGAGAGATTAGACTCAAGAAAGAGCTGAAGATAGATTCAAACCAACAATGCTTTAGCTTTTTTTCTTGATAAGCATGTCTTGATGGAATCGCAGAGTTTTGATGAAAATAAATGTTTCTTATTTGGGTTTAGATTTGGATTGTTCTGGGTTTGTTCAATGACAAAAATTGAGAATTAGGTATTATTTTGTAGTTTTTTGGTCTTTTTACATCTTTCATGTAATTAAAATAATTTTGACATTTCTAACGTTGTTTTTCCTATTTTGCCCCTTAATTTAACGTCGTCTAACGTCCATTAGAAAATTGGCTTGCTTGCAACTGGATTAAAGTTGGATGGCCAAAATAGATATTTCAAACTATCGGTGGTCGAATTGCAAAAAGTGGGAAAGTTGGGTGGCCCATTTGTGTGTTTTGCCTAATGATTATCTAATTTTGTGCATACTGTTTAAGAAAAAATAATTGACTGTATTAGACATCGCTTAGTGCAGCGTTTTGAAAACACTGCGTTTCTAAAATGTAATTTTTTTCCTTGTAAACATGTTTGAGAAACTATTTCAAAATGTTATTTTCATAAACATAGTAGTTGTAAACGCAACATATTTTTAAAACGCTCCAAATTGAAGCGTTTTAAAATGCAGTATTTTAAAACACTGCATTGAAATATTTTTAAAGAGAAAACGTTGTGTTTTGACCAGCGTTTTGGTCAAAACGCTCCACCAAAAAAACACTTATAAATATTTGTGAAATGTGTGGTTTTATTTAAGAAAAATGCTAAGTTTACCACCAGGATTATCACTATGGTGACAACTTTGCCTTGAAGGCAAAGTGCATGTGAGGTGCATGTGCATCTTTAAGGCATAATTGTCACCATAGTGGTAATCCTGGTGGTAAACCTAGCAAAGTTGTTTATTTAGTGCTCGTTTGTTACAGCTTATTTGGAGTGACTTTTGGCTTTTGGCTTTTGAAAAGTCATATTTAAATTGTTTGTTTTAACTTATAAGCCAAAAACCAATAAGTAAGGTACAACACCCTTTATGCATTGAAAAGCCAAAAGCCAAAAGCCAAAATTTTAAGCTTTTTTGGTTTTTTTTAAACATGAAGACAACTATTCATTAATAAATATTTGATTGTCTTCATTTCATCCTTTTATGAAATATACATAAAAATATGAATACTAATTTTAAACTTTTTTTACCAAATAATTATAACGACTCATAAGCAGCTTTTCAACAGCTGTAACAAACAATCTATCATGCAATCAGTCAAAAGTCATTCAGCTATCAGCTTAAACTATCAGCCATAAGTCATAAGCCATCAGCCACAACAAACGAGCCCTTAATACCCTTAAGCATATGCCCATAATTAAAGTATGTAGAAAAAATATGGGTAAAGTAGTAAAAATGTGTTTTTTTCTAAAAGAGAGAGTTTTGAAAGAGGACAATTACTCCCTCCGTTTTTGGTAAAAAGTCTCAATATTAAAGTCAATTTTTTTTTAAAAATGTCATTTTTAGTAGTTTATTATTAATAAAATGATACTTTTATGCCTTAATTTTTGAAAGTGATCTCTTTAAATAAAACATACAAAAATAAAGGGGGACTCTTTGGAACTAAGGGAGCGTTTTAGAACGGATAAAAAAAAAGAATGATGATTTAAAACTGGAGAGAGTATAATTTTATTTAGTATGGTGTAGGAACCACAATGAGTTAAGAAATAAAACACCAACTAGATCAACGGATGAAATTAAGAGGTCTAGTTTGAAAATGTGTGGGAGAGATGAGCCAAAGGAAGTAGCCTACAACATTTTACATTGAAATTGAAATTTGCTTCATCAAAAGTAGAAATTGGTATTGACAATACTCATGGGAGATCGTGTATTTAGTCATTTAGTGGGGGAGATGGATTCTTTTACAGTAAAAGGTCGAATGATTTTGTTGTCTGCAAAAGGAGAAATGGTAAAGCGGAGGGAGAGTGAACAGTGAAGGATGATGATGGGGATTATTATTCAAAAATGATTAGAATTGTGATTATCAACCTCATTAAGTTTTGTTGGGGAATGTGTTTGGAATCCAACTTACTTTCTCACCTCACTCCTCTTTTCCATTCTTTTGAAATTTTAATATATATGCTTGTCCTTGATCATATGGTGGGGATTCTCCATTAAATATTAGTTGATCTTGTAATTCGAATCGAATTACTTGGTTTGGTTTTGGTTGGTTTGTCATTTATACATAAAAATTAATCAACTATATTAATAATAAATAAAAATAAAATTTTAATTTGGAATTATCATGAGACGAAAATAGTCTATTAAATCTTTTAAAATAAACATAAACAATGGAAGAAAAAATCTCCTCCAACACTTTAGATTTGGTTTGATTAAGTAACTAATATATATATATGAACAACTAGATGAAAGACCTAGATTATGTATATTAGATGATCTAACGACTCAATCATATATATATATATATGTGTGTGTGTGTGTGTGTGTGTGTGTTTGGTTTGATTTAGTTTGGTTTGATTTGGTTTCGTAATTATGTGATCCCTAGAGAATTTTATTCGCAGTTCTATAGAAAGGTTTAATAGAAGTGGCTCTCATAAAAAATGTCTATTTAAGAGCATGGTTGGTGGTAATTACAGTCAAAATACAATTAGCACCAAAATCATAAATCATAATCATAATATTCCATAATGATTTGAGAACTAGAAAGTTGTTTTATCAAAATTTAATGTTATTAAAGCCAGATTAGTGTGGTGCAAACTTTATAAATAATGGGGGACAATGCACATGATATCAAAGCATTATATGCCAATGTGCCTGAAAAATGAATTAATATGGTGATCGAATCGTGTTTTTTAAACCGTTAAACTCTTGAATATATTAGTATAACCGAGTTATTCATTCTCATTTCAGAAACATACATATATAGATGCAGTGATGAGAATATCTCCTTTTTGGGATTTATTCTTCCATTCAACTTCCTTTTCCTTTCTTAAAATTTTATTTTTATGTTAAAAGAATCCAGGAGAACAAACAAAGAGAGAGAGAGAGAGAGATATGGACAATTGAGGTGATTCGTCCTGAGGAAGAATATCACTTTCTTTATATTAAACCAATTAAGTTGACCTTTAACCTTTTGTTCATCACGTTTCGTAATTGTATAACTGCTTTCTCTTCATCTCAGTTACTCATGTGTGATGGACTGCAACACAATTTCCTCTTTCTTCTCTCCCAATCTTTCTTCATTTATTTTTCCTTCTACCTCTCTCCTCTTCCCCCAGAGGACGCCATACAGTCCCCCCACTAGCAATATAGCCCCCAAAACACTGAACAACATCATTAAAAAAAATATGAATGCATACTCAACAACTTGAACTTGCAGGGCTTGTACCCATAAACATAAAGTAATTTCAGGAGCAGACAAAGCAAAGGAAATGTCACCTTCCCAAGTGAAGGATCTCCTTCCATAACAATGCTGAGAATATAGCTGTTATGATTAGTGCCAATGGAGCAAACATTGCTGCAAAGACTGCGCCTTTCTTCTCTATAGCCCATACTTGAACCCAATTATTCATTCCTGTCACCATCACGCCCTGCATTTTGTTCAATAACAACTGCACAAGATTAGAGCAACAAAATCTCTCTGCATAATTTTCACAAGATTTTAACTTTGGAAGTTGCAATGATCAGCAAAAACGTCCATTCACCAGGGCGATACACTAATTTCATCAAATGTACTCTTGATCTAATACATGGGGGCAAAGAAAGTTTCGTATTTTCCCACAAATTAAAACCCATGCTCTGCCAAAAATTCAAAATTATAACGGCTTAAAAATCAACTTTTCAAAACACTCTTTGTTACAAAAATTAATGGAAGCAATTCAGTTTCTATGTAAATTCATGAAACTTGCTCAAAATCAAGTGCATGCAATGACGGAGGGAAAGAAATTTCCTACGCAATAGGCCACAGAAAAAAGGTTGACGTCCCATCCAAGCTTCCACGAGGATAAGTTCCTCTCCATTGCTACCGCCCAAACTGTTGCTTGTACGCAGCTAAATGAACATTGAAGAGTAATAAGGCGCAGCTTTGCTGGATATTGCTTCACAAGAGGAGTCTGGAAATGCAACAAACGACAACCTTTTGTTTAGAACGACCAACATGCTGTTGCTTGATTTGGTAGGGTTCACATTTTCAGGGATTTTTTTGTCAAGTGTACAACATTTTCTAGTGACAAATTAATCAAAACTCGCTAGGCTGAAAAAGATGTAGGAGTAAAACAAATGGAGAATGGATAACCTGAATTATAGCCCACAAAGCCCATGTTATATTTGCTGATAGCATGATAAGAGGACCTTTAATCCATTCCCCGTTGGAACTATGCATCATAGATTTGCCTGGAATTTCATTTTGATACGTCATATGCCAGTTCATGAACTTTAAAGGAGGACCCTTGACGAAAGCAAACACCAGACCCCCAGAAACACCAACTACAAAACCAAGCACCTTAACCATTCCACTCCATTGCTTTATGTGAACAGCTTCCATCCTGAAATTTTCAAGGTCATTTTACCCAAAAAGCAGCAATCACGAGCAATAAATCAATATTCTTGAAGCATGGCAAAATAATACTCACTCCATCCCATTTTGAGTGTCCAATTTTTTTTGAATTTTTTGGTCCTAAAATGAGTGTCCCTTTTGTTACCAAGTTACTTAATATACTTTGCTCTATATTATGTCCTGGTGTGCACTTCAAATACTGTAATGTGGATACTAAGGCCATTCATGTTTATGTATTAAAATGACTCAATTTGGAACGGAGGGAGTGATAAATATGGTTCAAATAAAATCATAAAAGCTCAAGTCTTTGTAGAAAATCACCATCTTAAAATCCATGTTTTTTCCCATAGTAGCATTAGTCCCAAGGATGGAAACAGTACTGATAACATTTTTAAGTTTTCAAGATACCTTAGAAGAACAGCCATCACGAATGTAATTCCCGGAATCAAATTTGTGGCTGCAGCAGCGTACGTTGCAGAGGTATGGTTTATTGCGAAACAGTATAAATTCAAAGTTAATGTAATCCTGAAATGTATGAGTAATAATGAGTGAAATCAAATATATGGTGCCGTGAGTGTAATTCAGTTGTTATAATGTCTCTAGACTATAAAAGGGGAAGGTGTCGGAAAAGGAATGCACAAATATAGAATGTTGACACCTTATTTTTCAGGAAAAACTGACAATAATTTTGCTCGAGTAACAATACATTGTCGATTTCCAGATTTTACTGTCCACAACAACTGACATCTTTTAAGGTTTATATAAGTAATAATACAGACAAGACAGAAGTGGGTTGTATCATGAACAGACATTAAGGTGTCTCTATAACCGAAGTAGACGAGGCTTTTATTAACCGAAGACTTTGTGGTTGCCTATACTTATCAAAAATCAAATTTTGATGGTTATTATTCATGAGTATGAAATGATTATCTACAATTATGGGTATTAAAATGAAGGGTATTAAAATTAGGTGTGGAACTAAGAGAGGTATCAAATTTGATACATTCCCTAATACCACACCTAATTTTGATACCTTTTATTTTAACCATTGGAGGGTCTCCATGGCCCTGATACCATGAAGGAGAACACACAAGGAAGAAGAGAGAAAAGAAAGAGCACGGCTTGAGAAGAATTTTCCGTATCATTTATTGAGTAAAGGTAAACCAATATATACTGTAATACACACAAAGTCCTATACCAATCTTTAACCAACAATTAAGGCTAATTACAATCTTCTACTATTATTATAATAATATTTGAGAGATATGTACTAAAATACAACCTTATTATATACCATATATAACAGATATAGGCAATCACAAAGTCTTCAGTTAATAGCTTTTGCAAAGCAAAAGCAGCAATGAACAGTTGTAAGCGTTTCGTATATTGTTGTTTGTTGCTTTGGCAAAAGCTAAGGTTGCAAATGACTCGAGCCGAGTTGAGGTTTGAGCTTCGTCTTTTAATTCTAATTGAGTTCGAGTCGACTTGGGCTTGAGTCAATCCAAGTAATCTAGGTACGAGATCGACTTGACTACTTCACAAAGTAAGCTATAAATGACCGGAGCTCGAGTCCTATTTGTGCGAGGTTCAGAAATACAAGATCACATAAAACATATCAACTATGAGCATTTCTTGTCATTGCGCCGAGCTGATTCAAGCAAAGTCGAGCCAGACAAGATATACACATGTTCGAGCTCGAGTTGAACCCACCATGAGTTGAACTGAAACAGGTTACATATGACTGAGCCGAGCTTGAGCAGACAGCTCAGTTCATTAAACAACCTTAGCAAAATTAAAGCACTATTTACTAATCTAATTAAGAAATATACCCAAACAAAGAAGTCAAGAAGATCTTCCAGAGTAGGGTGTAGGATAATCGAGCAGCAGTGTTCCTACAAATTATAGAAGGAAGACATTAATTTCTAAGATTAAACGAATCATGTAACAGTTTAGCACAAATATATGTTTTTGTGAACTGTGATAATCACCTCTCGAAGAAGATAGTAAAGGGGGCCAAGGTAACAGTAGCAAATACTTGTCGATAGACAACAAAAATATAAGGATTCATTCCACGAGATACTGCTGCCTTGGAAAACAAAGCCATGCCAGCATAAATTGACTGCACAATAACCATTGCGATGTAAGGTTTATTCCTCTCAATGACCATTGCACAGGCAATTGAGCCTTTCATGTTCAAGTTGAACTATAGCCGAGGAGCCATTAGACTTGGAAACTATAACATATATATATATATAGACAAGTGGCACTTGTATGCAAGTGCAAATTAGTGTCCCTTCCTTTCTCCATCCCCACTTTTTTCCTTGGATAAAAAATATTCAATCATTGGTCTTTTGGCTCTTTTCTTTTTATTATCCGCAGTTTTCCCAAAAGTAGCTTTAGCTTTTGCCTGAGAATAAATTGCTCCCATTAAAGAATATATTGTACCATATGCTACAATATTCATACCTTACTTTAGCAAATAGACTAATTGATCAGTAAATCACTACTCATATTTCCGTAGCAAGGTACAATCTGAAAAAGCACATGGTGCATCTAGAGACGGAAATTTGGTTCAACCAGCACATTATAATTCCTTTGCTTTGGTAGAAGACACAATTACTTTGAGAATAGAGACTGCCTAACGACAATAATTTGTGGTTTGATTGAAGTGGGTTGTACGGTAAGAAAATGAACCAAGCCACATTAGATTACTCTTATTTGATTTTCACACTAAAGTCTCGTTTGATGTAACATTTTGAAAACGTTATTTTTACAAACAAATAAGTTATAAACGCAACATATTTTTAAAACATTTTATTGAAATACTTTGAAAGAGAAAAACGATGAATTTTTTGTCAGTGTTTTAATCAAAATACTCTACCAAACAAACATTAAATTTGGTGGTGGTCTTTATCATAAGTTGTTTGATTTGAATTTGAATATTTATAGGATTTGAAGACCTCTGATGGTAACTTAGTATAAGATCTAAAACCTGGTAGATTAACACGATCAAATACTCCTATTTCAGAATTTCTAAACCCTTCACTATAGTTAATATCTCGACATCAGTTATGTTGACATTTCTGTAAAAAAATTGACTCGAACCCACGACCTTATCAAATCAGAGCTCTGATGATATGTTAAATTGTTTATGCAATCATTTTGCTTGGTACTGCAATTTTACATTTACTAACATATAAACCTTGTAAAATAAATAGTAGTTAGGATTCACCAAACTGTCAATATAATTCCTAATGTAGCTTGTGCAGAAACTACACTGGAAGGTACATAGGTCAGAAAATTAATAAAGAGCGGAAAACTTTAATTATAAAGAATGAAATAAGCACAAACGATTACCAAACAATCTACAAGTCTATACTTGTAGATCTAGCCTCATGGCCAAAAAGATTTTACTAAATAAAATGAATTGTTTTACAAAAATTATGTGAAATCACTAAATCAAACACTCTCATAAAACAACAAGTGTTTTGGAGAGCAAAACCCACAGAAACAAAGGGGTAGAGAAAACGTGAGATTAAAAAATCAACTTCGTAGAACCCTTAGGAAGACAAACGGCTACAACAACTCAATGTAGTTCCAAATGTAGCTTCTCCAGTTGCTGCATCCGTAACTGCATTCAAAATTCCAGCAAAACAGAATTTTTGAAAACTCTCTGAATATGCTGTTTTTCTATGCTTTGCACTCTCTTAGTCTGTACGTCTTCTGCTTTTGCCCATGTCCCTTATTTATACCATGAAGGAGACCTATACATTAAGAAGGAAACAAACTCTAACATGCTAAAAGATTGAGTTAGAATTGGTAATCAAATAAACTTCCTTAATTCTTAGATTTTATTACCAAATAAACAAGGACACTAGGACACATTTTTAGGAAGGGAATATTGCAAAGATTTTGTTCCAAAAATACTCCTAAACTTTAGGACCAAGAAAACCAAAATATAATGAATATTTTGTTTCCAAAAATGCACATAAACTTTAGGACCAAGAAAGGAGAAACAAGATCAAAATAGGTCATGCCTATTTTGCCCTTACAAACCTAGAAATCATGTACTCCTTTCGTTCCATAATATAAGTCGTTTTGTGTGAGTTTTTTTGTTCCAATATAGATGTCACTTTACAATTTTCAATGAACTTTTTTTCTTTTTATTTTTCCAATTATACTCATATTTATTGACTTCGTAACTTGTGTTTGATTCTTTGAGCAATAGTATCAAAAGATACATCATTAATATTTGAAGTAAAGTAAATAAGAACAGTTTAGTCTTTGTAATATATCTCTTTGATCTGTGTGAAAAACTTTAAAACGACATATATTTTAAAACAGAGGGAGTATTAACAAGCAATGTTCTAAAAATCGTTAGGCGGACGCTAGGTGTCACACTAGCGCCTAACACCTAGGAGACTAATTAGGGCATAATCGGGGCCTAGAATTAAGACATAATTATCATTTTTTTTTTGATAATTTACATCAAAGATCAAACACATTGACTACAATTTTTTTTATGTTTGTCATTTTATCAAACACTTGTCTATATTTGTAAAATGAACAAAAATATACAAACCTACCATTAATCTCAATTCTCAACAACCCCAAAGTAATAAACCAGCAAAGTTTAGCATTAAAAACAAAAAAAATATTACTCCACCTACCCACTGCCCCTACAACCCACAGTCTAACATATCCTTCCTAATTCCTTCTCATTTTAAATTATGAGTCTCGAGACAACCCCTTTCTTCTTCATCTTTTTTTTCTTCTTTCTTTTATATATCTGGCAGATCAACAACCATTTTTTCTTCCTTTCTTTTTTTTTCTTCTCTCTCTCTTTCCGGTAGACCGACTCTCCTCATTTTTTCATCCTCCAATCTCTTTCTTCCTAGATCTAACCATTTAATCTATCCACTCTCGCATCCCACCGAATATCCATAAAATCAAACTCTTTTTCTTTCTACCTGTCTCACCATTACCACTCCTCTTTCCTTCTCCAGTTTGCTCCCTTTCCTTCTCCGATCACCGCATGTCACAAAATCAAAGCTACAAAAATAAATTAAGATCGGCGAGGTTTGGCGTAAGCATCAACTTGATCGATTAGACAGTGACTAAAAAAATAGCGACGATAAAAAGGAACCTAACGTCTAAACGGGACCTAGACGAAACTTAAACGGGACCTAGACGAAACTTAAATGGGGAGTTTTAAAACACTCTTCACAAGATACGATACATAAAAGAAGACGGTACAAATTATGACATCATATGGGACAACCAGCACAGAATGCTAGGACAAGTTAAGGACAAAGAGGGAGAGCCGTTCCTACCATGTAAACCCAAAAGTCATCAATTATACATTGCAGTTAGTCAATGAAAGGCTTGCTTAACTGTAGCAACTTTTTTCAGCACTAGTTTTAAGTCAATGAACAAATCATATATATGCAACAAACTGAAGGGCTTTTATTATTCCCAAATCTTTATGTTGGAAATGAGCATCACCATTCTTGCACAGTAGCTAAGCTTGATTGAGTTGTCAATGTGACCGAATTAGGCCATGTGTTCAAATGACTCCAATTAAGACAAGTATATATGTCTGTCTCCACGATAAAAGGCCAATAAATGCATATTGAATATAACTTCTCACCTTTAAAAGCTTAAGCTACAAGGCCTTTTCGGATCTTTTCTATTTTATTCATTCAATTCCATGTAGGATTCCATATCCAGCACTATACCCTAATCAATCACTTAATGAATATTTAATTTTATGTACAAAATAATTTGGTATTTAAAGTATTTCTATTAGAGATATGATATTACAAGCTAAAGCTTGTGGTGTTATTATAAGTTTTAGTATTAGTACCGTTTGATCAAATCTATTTAGACCTCTACATTATTAGATCAAATATACTTTTTTTTAAGTAATAACACGAACTTTCCAAATCATCACCAACTTAATAATCTAACGACTAACACTAAAACTTGTAATAATATTACAAGCTCTAGCTCGTAATAAAGTAAGAATACATTGGTAAAAGAGAAAGTTTTTGAAAAATGACAATTACTCCCTTCGCTTCAAATAAAGAGTCCACATTTGAAAGTCAATTTTTTTTAAAAGAAAATGACACTTTTAGTAGTTTATTATTAATAAAATGATATTTTTTTATCTTAATTTTTGAAAATAAACACTTTAAGTGAAACATAAAAAAATAGAATAGTGAACTATTTGCTCGAAACGAAAGTGGTATTTTACAATGTAAGTATCATTTTATTTAATATCTTGTAGGAACCACAAATGAGTTACTCCCTCAGTCCAAGATAAATGTTCCTTGTGGACAAAACACAAGAATTAAGAAATGTAATTAATAATAGGTTGTAAAATATGTTGTGACAATAATACTTATTACACACACACTCTCTCTCTCATTAATTATGTACACATTACATTCACTCTTTTTAAGATGTATAATAATGATAGTATTAAATAATAACATATTAGGAAGAATGAGAGTCCAGATCTTCTGTACCACTTGTGTGTATTACTTTTCATCTCAACCATTGCATCCCAACTATTGCATCTTAATCAATAATTGCGATGAAAAGTGGTTTACAAGTGGTACAGGAGATCTGGACTCGAAAAATGATATAAATATTATAATACACCAAAAGTCTTTAAAAATATTAGCTAAGTCATCACAAAATAAAAAATATGAATATTTATCCGACATGATGTGAGTAAGAAATAAAACACAAACTAGATCAATGGATGAAATTAAGAAGTCATGAAATAGTGAAGGATTAATAGTTTGAAAATGCGTGGGAGAGATGAGCCAAAGGAAGAAGCCTACGGCCCAACAACATTGTGCATTCTTACATTGAAATTGAAATTGAAATTGAAATTGAAATTTGCTTCATCAAAAGTAGAAGTTGGTACTGACAATACTCATGGTGGGAGATCGTGTATTCACTATTTAGTCATTTAGTGGTGGGGGGAGATGCCAGATGATCTGTACTACTTTTTATTGGGGAACGTGTTTGGAATCCAACTTTCTCACCTGACATTCTTTTGAAATTTTAATTTATATGCTTCATCATGGATTGGCGGGGATTCTCCAGTAAATATTAGCTGCATCGGTCTTACTGATAATATTGCATCACCGATATCACTGTTGCATATAATTTTTTTTTTTGATTCTGGTGTAATGATGTTCCAAGTAATGGTCGGTGCAACAATGGAAGAGACGGTAATGGGTATCGAACAATTATTTATTTATTTTACTTTTCTCGTACTTCCTTTATTTTGAACAAAAAATTCATGTTTAAAAATGCTTAATACTTCTTTCAATCTAAAATGAGTGGTTTTTTAGAGTAATGCATACATACTAAGAACAATGCTTAATTATGGTGTGGTATTTAGAATCTATAAAATGAAAATGTGACGTAAATAAAAAGAAAAAAGCTCAATTGTTAAAGAGTAGATCTTTTGAGACCGTGTTATAAATTTTAATTTGTTTGACAGAGTTTCACTTTCTTATAATTTAATCATGGGTCAAATTAAGACAATATGTATGATATAAAACATGTACTAGCAATACCATCTTTTCTAAGTTATCCAAACGCATCCCTCTCTAGCGGTTGCCATGGAGGATTTATTGTTGTCATGCAATTCTTGTTCCCATGCCTTACTGAATTGAGACGTAGGGCAAGAACGTTTAAAAATAAATTTTTAGAATTAAATGATCATCGTATTCCTGACTAGAGCTGATTAAGTTTGCTCATGAAGGAGCAGAATGGTGTGTGCTTTAAAGAAAATTATTACTTACAAAAAAAATAAAAAGTAGCCTCACGTGGATGACGTTATATTCGAATAAGAAACAAGTGTAGTCAAACTCACCTTACTAATTCCCACACTATCTTTTTTTTTTTTTTTTTAATAAAAGCGAGGGGAGTGCCTCTGAGATTTTATTTATATAGGGAAAAATTACGAACTTGAGGGGACAACCAACCTTATAAGATGAAAACAAAACAAATGATTGAAATTCTAACATAAAAAAAATTATCGGCATAATTGGAAACTTACCGGAATTATGGGCAACATATGTATGGACATTAATGGAAACTACACATTAAACCAATATAAATAATTCAAATAGATTTTCTTAAGCGTCTTAACAATAAATTAGGGACGGAAGTATTACTTTTGTCAAGAGAGATAAGACCTCTAATCCGAACAGGGAGTATGTCCATAGAATAAAAAATCCCATCAAAGCCTTGGTCGCAAGCATAATTAGCGAGAGCGTCAGCTACCGAATTAGCTTTACGGAAAACATGTCGGATGGAGATATTCATGACTTTAATTCCCACACTATCAAAAAGCAAATATGAACCAAAAATATATTATACTTAAATCAAAATGCAAGTCAAGTCCAATGACATACAAAGTGTATTGTATAGTGTATATAACCTTTTGTTTTTAAATTATTATCCTTTTTAACCTTGCTCACCGATTAAGAAAAAGTAATTGATTGAATTATAAATATCGGTGAAATGTGTTTCCTTTAATGTCCTTAAGTATGCCATCATAATTAAAGTAGGTAAAAAATATAATGATAAAATGGTAAAAATATTTTTCTAAAAGAAATTTTTTTAAAAAGGACGAACGATAATTTGAAAACGGATGGATGGAGTAATATTTATAAAATCTTAAATTTCAAGTTAAAAAAACTAGCTAGTAGCTACCAACAAAGCTTATGGCTTCAACATAATTAATTGAGGATTGAAGCTTAGGGAGTCTTGGAGCAAGTTATGAAAGTCCACTTGCAGTTTCAAGGGCTCTTGTGAAATTAGGGAAGTGAAGAGTGCTAAGGCGCAATTTTTTACAAAATTCCAGTAGGTTGGGTGATAACGACTCAAAACAAGCGCTATGGCGCGCTGTAGCCGATTGGCAGCTAATTTTTTTTATAGGTTCCGTTTATTGGTTATTTTTTGTTTGGTTTTTTCTTTTCTTGTTGTTTCTTTAGTTACCCTATGTGTTTTAGGAGTTATCTTTGGTTATTCCGGCCTATATAAAGGCATCTAAACATTGTATTTCACTGTTAAGTTTTGAGATTATTATTGATTGATTGAATTCAATATTTTCTTCATATAATTGTGAGTTGTGAGAATTTCTTTGCTAGAGAATTCTTATTTTTTAAAATATATCAAGCTTGTTGAGATGTAAGTTACTAGGTGTACATCGTATCTTTGGTTTCTAGTTATTGCAACTAGCATGTTAAAGTCTAGGACTTTTCAATTCGTTCAGGTTGAGGGAAGCTTCTCATCTTTCCTACCATTCTTGTTCGTGCCCAATTATTTCGTCACAAAGTTGGTTGCTCTAATTCGCCCTAGTGGTTCGTTTTGTGGTAATAATAATTAATTTTCCATCTAGTTTCATTCTCTCTCTCTCTCTCTCTCTCTCTCTCTCTCATTGTTCCTATATTTTCTCTTTCTATCTCTTTTATTTTTCATATATATCCATTAAAAAACTATGAATTAGAAATGAATGGCCAATCCACACTTGACTTTTAGAAAGCGGTGTAAATGCTTTTATGGGTAGATGAAGTAAAGCATGAAATGGAGCATAAGAAAAGAAGAGGGGCCAGCGGGTACAAAGGTAGTCCAAGCCCCATAAGCCGAACACAAAGGGAAGCCCAGCTTGCCAGTTGCCACCACACATTTCCGTTCAACACTTCAACCCCTTAAAGCTGTCATATTTCCTCCCAAATATAGTGTGGGGCTGACTCTATATGTTGGATTCATTCTAGAGGTTTTTTTAATTTTTGACCGTTAAAATTTAAAAAGAAGGATCCGGTTAATATGTAGCACATTTTAAAACCCTAAACATAGTAAGTTTCTCTTAATAACCATCTATGCACAAGTTCTGATGAAACTAGGATAATTTTTAAGACAAAATATAATTAGGTCATGTGTTCAAATGACTCTTAAAGGGACCCAACCTGAAGTCTCCCACGTGGAAAGACACGTGCCTGCCAACATGACGTGGAAGGGGCCCCACCACCCAACAATACACCTGGTTGACAAAAGAGGATTGGCGATCACAGAGAAGCTAACCGAGGACCCTCGGTAGGCCAAGGATCACCCCGAAGGCCTAGCACAACCGACCATCTAACCGAAGAACGACCATGCTCCGTGGACGAACTCTCCAAAGACACATAGTGACCAAGTGTCGACTCCAAGTTCAAAGGACGTGGGTACGCCATGCAAACAGTCGTAACTTGTCAAGCAATCTACCACCTAATGGGAACTGCTACACGCAATATACCAACCAATAGGGGACCGCTAGCTAGCTGACCAACAATAGGTCCCCACGTCTAAACCGCCCATTCTGACTTGAGACCGAGGATAAGGACTATAAAAGGAAACCTCCACCACCTTGAAGAAGGGACACACTTTCTGTCTTTCTCATACTCTAAAACACACTACGCACAATCTCAATACAAGTTTCCACCGAAAGTTTTAAGGGAACGCCCGGCACCGGTCACTATTACCCTATTATTGACTATCACACCAGAGGGCTTTACCTGGGACAACCTCTCAGCTTCCTAACGGTGCTTTCTCTTTCTCTTTCAGGTCCCAGTCACAGCGAAGGCTTAAGAACCAGATAGATACCCAAAGCAAAACTTTTCTTTTATTCTTTCTCATTATGACTAAAACCATGGAGAAACACACTACAAAGCAAAACCAACAGGGATCAAACAACGTCACTCCGTCAACCATACAACCCCCCTCAATGACGAGAAAACTAATGGAAGTATACCTTGTCACCCCCAGCCCAAAAGCTTTAGGGGGAGGGCATGATAAAGGCTGTCTGCAACCTAGGAGCCGACTTCGGCCCTGTAGACGCCTCCTTCGCCGAGGATGAAGAGGAGGAAGAAGAATCTCATATTATAAGCTCTTGAGTTGGGAAAAAACAAACAAACAAACGAACAAGAGCAATACCTAGAAGAGATAAAGTTCTGGGAACGCTAGTGACTTTACTTCCAAGGATTCCAAGAAGTTGAACTCAAAATGTTCTAGCTAAGCAAAAAGGCAGGAATTACAGCCGAGGCCATAACTGCTCGCGAACAGGACCCAACCCTTAAAGGAGTTGCATCTAAAAGAAAAGGGAAAAAGAAGTCAGGACCTCGCTCTAGCGCAAAATCTTGGGGAAAAGGATAGTCGAGCACGTCCCTAAACCAAGTGTGCACGGTTGATGCTTGCGACCACATATAAGCTAACCGAGGACCCTCGGCATGCTGAGGATCACCCTGACGGCCGAGCACGGCTAGCCATTTAGCCGAAGAACGACCATGCTCGGCGGACGAACTCTCCAAAGATATTAGCACTGTACATAGTGACCAGGTGTCGAATCCAAGTTCAAAGGACGTGGGTATGCCATGCAAACAGTCGTAACTTGTCAAGTAATCTACCACCTAATGAGAACTACTACGCACAATATACCAGCCAATAAGGGACCACCGGCTAGCCGACCAACAACAGGTCCTCACGTCCAAACCACCCACTCTGACTTGAGACTCAAGACAAAGACTATAAAAGGAAACCTCCACCATCTTGAAGAAGGGACACTCTCTCTCACATGCACTCTAAAACACACAACGCACAATCTCAATACAAGTTTCTACGGGAAGTTTAAGGGAACGCCTGGCACCGATCACTATTACCATGTTATTAACTCTCACACCAGAGGGCTTTAGATGAGACAACCTCCCAGCTCCCTAACAGTGCTTTCTCTTTCTCTTTCAGGTTTCAGTCACAACGAAGGATTAAGAATCAAATAGATACCCAAAATACACATATCAAGCATATTTCCAGAAGAACTCCAAGCCCATATATCATTGGCATCACTTACACCTCAGTTCTAGTCCATTATGTGGACTGCCAACGTAGTCACCTAAAGTTTAGGCGTGATAAACTCTAATTACAACAACTATGTATACATGTCTCCACGATAAAAGGCCAAAAAATGCATATTGAATATAACTTCCCACCTTTAAAAGTCTAAGCTTTAAGGCCTTTTATGATCTTTTCAATTTAGTCATTCAATTTCATGTAGGATTTCGTATCCAGCAGTGTACCCTTAACTTACCAGAACGTTAAATATCCTCGCATAAACCGATTCAGCAATTTGAGCTCAACAACACATACGGAAATGAGAAACCACTTTCTTGTTTCATGCAGAAAGTAATGTGGTCTAAAAATCATCGTTCTTGTTGTGCGCAACATATGAGTTTACAAACAAATTAACAAAGTATAACAAGATCAATTACAAAGAAGATAGTGAGATTGGGGCCAACGGACTGTCGAAATTTTATTAGAGTCAACCTTAAAAACGTTTTAAAGATACAAGTATTTATATGGATACAATAGAAACCTTAAAACACTTAAAATAAGTAAAGCGGACAAAGTAGCAAAACGGGGCAAGGCGATCGCATAGTCCTCGATACTAGGCGACCATGCAAAATCCAATAGCTTGGTCCGTAACAGTAAGAGTAGGCGGTCGTCTAGTCCTACCGCCTGCCCTAGACAGTTTCCTGAGGGAACTGTTCTGTTACCTGAGTAATCGAGTCATCTCATTCTCAATAATTCTTGGCTCTGAAACCACCGTATGGGAAAGGCAAATGCCCAAATACACAGATATGAAGTGCATTGTAACTCAAAAACCTAATCTTTTAGTTTAACACTAGCTGAGCTGAATAACCTTTTTCTTGCGGATGTTCCATTTTGTTGTGTAATACTTAATCAAATAAGACAGAAGATTACTGAAGTTGCAAAGAACTAGAGAGGTCGATTACAAAAAACCAAAGAGATTCAAGTAGTCTTAGCTTAGCCAGGGATATACTAATCACAAAGCTAGAAAGGATTTGGACGAACAACACATATCCTTTTCAGAAAAAAAAAAAAAAAGAAAAAAGAAAAGTAACTTAACAGCTCACTCAGAGAAAACATCAAACATCTTAACCTGCATAACATACCATGATGAGCATCTTATCCCAAGTACCATGGAGTACGACGTGCCACAAAAATAAAAATGAAAAAGGAAGTCGTTAAGGACTGATAGGGATGTACCGATTGCCAGCAGAATGCAAAGATGGTCCCAACTTCTCTCATTTGATTGAGCTTGTAATAATTAATAGATACCCTCCTTTCCAGCTTTATATTTGGATCTTATCCATTGCTAATAGTGCACGTGGGTATTAAGCATTGCAATGTCCGTCAACGTGACAAAATATTGTGCACTTCTAAATCATATACTCCCTCCGTTGATTTTTTTTTTTTTAAAAATCTATCTTTCATTTGTAGTTGGTTCCAAAAAAGTGTTCACTTCCAAACGACTGCCGTTGAAGATCTAAAGGTATATGTGCCAAAAGCTCAAGATGACCATCCAACACTCCCTCCAGAAATGCAACCAGTGCACAAACTTTCTTGCTAAGCTTGGAGTGTCTCAAGAGCTCCCTTTTGTGTATCTCATGAAACTTACTGGACCTCATCCCTTTCCTCGTGGCAGATGATGCGGGTACTAGTCTATATATATATATATATAAAGGTAAGGTAGTCTAAAAATAGCAAAATTCTTCCAAAATTTATCTTCCTAAAATAGAAAGTTATTTATATGTAATAAATTAATAAAAGTTGTGGGCTATGTATTGAAAACATAAATTAATTGATTATACATTAATTGATTACATATGTCATAATTAATCAAATACTACCTTAATATGTGAAAATTAAATACTCTCTTGAAATATGAAAACCAAATATTGCTTTGGAATATGAACAAACTTCTAATGATTTGAAAACAAAGTTAACAAAATATTTTAACATCATTAAGATCTTAATTTTATTGTTCATTTTACATGTTATAAATCGATATCATAATTTTTTATAATATTCTACACATTAAGAAATTTGTTGTCTTATAGAAGATAAAATATGATGAATTTAAACATCGGCTTATGCCAACATATATTATTAAAAAATTATACTTCTACTTTTATATTAAATCAAGAGTCCCGAAAAAAGTGTGTTTATTCAAATATTCGAAATAGAAAAAAATTAAATAACAAACAATGATTTAATTTCAATCCGAGCATGTACGTCAAACAAAAAAACCTTGAATGTTAACCAACAAACCAAATTCCATCAAATCCGAACTAGATTTTTTTGTAAAAATATTGTTGTTTGTTCAGTTCTTAATGCTCAATCCCCAAAATCTAATTATTATTGTATTAAAAAATCAACTAATATTTTATTGTAATTTTTTTTACCAACTAATTAACCATTAAAAGGCTTGGATATCACATTGTAGGAGCTAAATTTTGAATCCAAGTAATGTTGGAGACAAAGTATCACAAAAATGGCATCGTCTCCCTCAGTAAAAACAAGAATATCACATCTAGATGACATGAAAATCACAAAACGAATAAAAAACTTGATCACAAAAATATAATTAATATCGAAATAGTACTACTTAACGAATCTAAATTTTCATCACAATTGTTGAGAGAACTTATTGACATATTTGAAACTAAAGTGCACATCTAATGAAATGGACCAAAAGTAAAAGTAATTCATTGACAAATTTATAAAAATATAAAGAAGCATAAATAGAAAAATATTTTTCCATCTCCATCGGACCCGTTGAAAAAATATTTTGAAACCATCAATATCTTAATTTTATTGTCAATTTTACATTTTAATAAATCGAAATCAAATTTTTTAAAAATATTTTATACGTTAAAAATTTGTGGTTTTATAAAAGATAAAATATAATGAACTTAAACAATCGACTTCAGTCAACGTGTGTTCTAAAAAAAATTATATTTTTATTTTTATGTAAAACCAAGATCGTCCTTACAAAAGTGTATTTATTAAAATATTAGAAACATGAAAAAAATATAACAAATCATTACTTATAATTTCAACCAGAGCAAACATTTAGGTTAAACAAAAGTTAAGGTCAATCATATGTACTATCATATGTAATAATGATTAACAATAGTTAAGGAAAATCATTGCCACATATATGACACTTCCTGAAGTATGGTTCAAAACAGATCATGATTTTTAGGTTAACAAATCGTTCTGATTTAAAAATATTGATTGATATGAGATAAATAAGGAAAACCAACAAAATAACACAACAAATGTTGTGTATAATGAATTCAAAGTCTATCATATTACTGATACAATGATGTATTCCTATTTAGATAGATGCAATTCATTCTTTTAATTTTATTTATTGTCTTTGTTTTGTTTGAATAAAATTTAATTAAAAAAATATATGTCCGTGCGTTAAATGCACGGGTGTAAGACTAGTTTTATTAAAGTTTAGGCTTGTATTTCTTTCCTCCGTACCATATATATATATATATATATATATATATATATATATATATATATATATATATATATATATATATATATATATCACATTTGCTATGAATTAATGTTGGTTTTAAATTATTATTATTACCAATAAAATGGATAAATCTTACATTGGTTAAAAAAATGATATTTATTTTAAAAGTCTTTAAATAAAAAGACTTCTATTTTTATCATCAATAAAAGAGAAGAGAAGAGATGTATCCTATTATATAGAAAGAGATGTTGGCTTTAGATTTTTTTTAGATAAAAAACTTCTATTACTATTACCAAATGATGAGATGTATTCCACATTGGTTAGAAAGTAATATAGGTATTAAAAGTCTTTTTTTATAAAAGGCTTAATAATAATAGAAAAGATATGTATTTCAGACTGGTTAGAAAATTGATATTGGTTTGTGATATTGGTTTAAAATGTTTTTAGATAATGTATCTCACAATGGTTACAAAGAGATCCACATTATTTAGAAAGATATATTGGTTATAAAAGCTTTTAGATAAAAGAATTTTTATGTTATTATCAATACAAAGATGTATCACACATTGTTTACAAAGAGATGTTGGTTTCAAAACACTTTAGATAAAATACTATAATATGATTATTTTTATGTTATAATCAATAGAAGAGATGTATCACACATTATTTAGAAAGAGATGTTGATTTTAATTTTTTATATAAAAGACTATTATTATTACTATAGAATAATGTATCTCACATTTGTTAGAAATTAATATTGGTTTTAAAGATACTATATTATCAATAGAAAATACGTATAACACACGGTTAGAAATAAATGTTTGTTTTAAAAGACTTTAGATAAAAGTCTTAAACTTTTATTACCAATAAAAATAGAAAAAAAATATCTCACATTGTTAGAATATGTATAATGATTTTAAAAGTCTCTAAATAAATATTTTAATACCAACTTCTTCTATTAGTAATAAAATGTTAGATTTTTAATCCACTGACTTTTAAAACCAAAATCAATTTATAACCAATATGAAATACATCTATACTAATATTACCAATAGAAAAGATGTATATTACATTGGTTATAAATTGATGTTAGTTTTGAAAGTATTTTGATGAAAAAATTCTACTTTTATTACCATAGAATAGATGTATTTTACATTGTTTAGAAAGAAATGTTAGTTTTAAAAGTCTTATATTAAAGACTTCTACTCTTATTACCAATAAAAGATATGTATCTCACATTGTTTAAAAATAAATATTGGTTTAAAAAGTTTTAAGATTAAAGATTTTTTGTTACAAATAGAATATATATATGTGCCTCACATTGGTTACAATGTATTCTACTATTATTATCAATAGTAAAGATATATCTCACATTACTTAGAAATTAATGTTGGTTTTAAAAATACTATTATTACCAATAGAATAGATGTATCATATATTTGGTAGAGGGTAATGTTGGTTTCCAAAATCTTTAGATATTAGACTTCTATTATTATTACCAATAGAAGATGTATATCTCACATTGGTTAGAAAGTGATACTTATTTTAATTTTAAATAATTTTTTTATTACTATTATTACTAATAGAAGAAATATCATACATTGGTTAAAAAATGATGTTGATTTTAAAAGTTTTTAGAGAAAAGACTTTTAGTTTTATCATCAATATAATAGAAGAGATGTATTTCACATTATTTATAAATAGATGTTGGTTATAAATTTTTTATGATAAAATACTTCTACTATTATTACCAAATGTGGATATGTATCCCACATTAGTTAAAGAGTGATGCTGATTTTAAATGTCTACCATTATTAACAATATAAGAGAAGTATTTCGCATTGGTTAGAAAAAGTGATATTGATTTAAAAACTTTTTAGATAATGAATCTCATATTGGTTACAAATAAATGTATCTCACATTATTTAGAAGTGAGTATTGGTTATAAAATTCATTAGATAAAGACATTTTTATGTTATTACCAATAGAAAATATATATATTACATTGTTTAGAAATGAATGTTGGTTAAAAAGTCTTTTATCTACTACTATTATTACTAATAGAAAATATGTATACCACATGGTTAAAATGTGGTGTTGGTTTTAAAAGTTTTTAGATAAATGATTTAAACTTTCATTACCAATAGAAATAGAAAATAAGTATTCCACATTGTTTAAAAATAAATTATGATTTTAAATTTTTTTAATAAAAAGACTTCTAATATTATTATCAAGTTAGCTGTTAATTTTAAAATTCTTTAGACCAAATATTTGTACTATTATTACTAATACAAAATATGTATCTCACGTTAATTAGAAACTTATGTTAATTTTAAAAGTATTTAGATAAAAAATCATTTAATATTAGTAACAATAGAAAAAAATTTATTATAACAATGAAGGAGATTAACAATCTAATTATAATTACTAAAAATTATATTATTATTACAAAAATATATATTTCCAAATTGTACCCATGTGGAGCATGAACTAAATAACTAGTTATAATAATAACAACGAAAGTATTCACTTTCTATTTTTTTTCTCCCATCTTGAAAGTAATATTTACTATTTAGCTTTAATTTGATTCAAGCTTTAGTTGATAAGTCTCACTCTGGCATGAGTGCCAAGTATTTGAAGGGCAAATGTGTCATGACAATGAATAATTTATTTAACCATTTATGAATACAGTGGATAAGGAAAGATTTGTAATGAAAATAAACTCTCTCTTAAGTCAATTAATATTTTTTAATGTGTATGGCGAGTCACATTTTAATCTCATTTGGGTGAATTGAGAGTGCAAGTATATGTCAAAAATAAAGGGTATTAATCAAAACATTAATGGTATGTTTTTTTGATACTCTAAAGAACAAACCATGCAAAAGAAAAATGAGTCCAGATCTCCTGTACCACTTGTATGTATCATTTTTCATCTTCACTATTGCATTCCAATCATTATATCTCAACCAATGGTTGAGATGAAAAGTAATACACCAATGATACACAAAAATGGTACAAGAGATCTAGACTCAAGAAGAGGGGCACATCAATTCTGACTAAATCAATGGTGGTGGTCCGGGGAGATCAAATAGCAACTGAACACCAATAAAGAGGGTAAAGCACAGGACATCATCGCACATGTTACATCTGGCTATGCTAAAAGAATATTAAAAATGGATTTCTCTTAGTTTTAGCTACAGATATTAAATTGAAAAATCAAAAGATAGTGACTGGATACACTTAAATATCAAAAATCAAATAGGGCGCCACAACCATAACAATCAAAGATGAAGAAACAAATGCAAGATGATTATATATACTTACGGTTACGTCCAAGACCAAGACAAGCCATTTCCTATAGGCTAATAATCTAATATGTAACATGTGCGATGAGCCGATGATGTCCTGTGCTTTACCCTCTTTATTGGTGTTCAGTTGCTATTTGATCTCCCCGGACCACCACCATTGATTTCTTCAGAATTGATGTGCCCCTTTTCTTTTGCATGGTTTGTTGTTTAGAGTATCAAAAAACATCCCTTATTAATGTTTAGAGTAAAAAAAATAAAGGCAATTTAATCTTTATAATATATTTCCGTGATCTGCATGAAAAGTTTAAAGACGACATATATTTTGGAATGGGAGTAGTATGTTCTAAAAGTTGATAAGCTGGAAACATTAATGGTATGTTTGATTTGACTTATTTGGAAGTGCTTATAACTTATGAATTACCATAAGTTGTTTTTGAAACGTTTGATTTCACTTATGGTAAGATAAGTCATAAGCCATGTACAAACTTACATAAAGCACATGTAAGACCATAATTTGTAAGCACTAAGCCTAATGCTTAATTCTACTTTTCAAAAACATGTGAGTCCTTTTCTTTATTGAAATTTTATATATTCCAAGATTACTCTTCTTAATATAATAATAATAATAATAATAATAATAAAAACAAAAAGTAATAATAATAATAATAATAATAATAATAATTATTATTATTATAAATAATAATAATAAAAGGAATTATAATAATATTAATAAATAATAATATAATAAATAAATAAATAATAAAAATAATATATAGTAATAATAATAAATATAATAATAATAATAATAATAATTATTATTACTAATAATAATAATACTAAAAATTAATATTAATAATAATATAGTAAAAATAATTGTAATAATAATAAGTAATAATAATAATAAAAGTAATATTAGTATTAATATCAATATTATAATAATAAAATACGATATTAATAATAATAAAATCAATAATAATAATATAAATAACATTAATAATATTATTAACATAATAAAATAAATACTAAAATTAAAAAGTAATAATAATAATAAAAGTAATATTAATGTTAATAAAATAATAATAATAATAATAATAATAATAATAATAATAAAGGGAATACTAATGATAATAATAATAGTAATAATTAATAATGGTGATAAATTTGTATTAATATTAATAAAATAATAAAAAGTGATAATAATAATAAATAAATAAATAAATAAATAAAATAATAATGATAATATGATTAAAATTAATATTATTATTAATAATAATAGTAGTAGTAATAATAATAATAATAATTTAATTTCTATTTTAAGTTTAATTGTGCTCATAGGCGGATCCACATGAGAGGTTGAGGTGTCCATGGACACCGCTCAAGAAAAAAAAAATGAGAGTAGTTTTGTGATATTTGACAATTGGATCCCTCCAAAAGTTTTCATTGGACCCCTCCCAAATTCTTTTTAAAAAATATTGTCAAGACAAATTTACAAAATCGAATGTCCGATCAATTTTTAAATGATTCTCTTGTACTAGTATGTTATATCGAAAAAGACATGTTAATAAATGTTAGTGATGATGATTAATTACGCGTTTTCAACGTATGAAAATGTGTAAAGAACAAATTGTAATTTCTAATTTTTTTTATATAATACTCATTCCGTCCCAAAATATATGACATTTTGAAAGAGTTTTTTTGTTTCAAAATAGATGACACTTTGAAATTTTCAAGGAACATTTTCCCTTTTTTTTTTTTTTTTTCCAATTCTACCTGTATTTATTGACCCTGTAACTCGTGTTTGGCTCTTTGAGTAAAAATATTAAGACACCTCATTAATGTTTGGATAAGGACAGTCTAATCTTTACAATATGTTTCTCTGGTCTGTGTGAAAAGCTCGAAAACGTCATATATTTTGGGACGGAGAGAGTAGTTAAAATTTTGGACACCGGTCAACATTATTCCTAGATCCGCCACTGATTGTGCTCACAAACATCGGAATTGGTTTTGAAGGCAATCCAATTCCAATTCCAATTCCAAGCAATATATTTGAGATAACAAAAAAAAAAAACAATCAAATTAAAAGAAGATTTCACGTGTGTTAATTTGGAAGATGAAGGAGCTGGGATCTAGATCCATATGACTAAGATTTATCGTGCCAGTGTCAGGTACCACGTTTAACAGTATCATAGTGGTGCAATGGTCCCATTAATGTACCACCATGTTTGCCATTTTTAATGTAACACAAACACATCCTAGTTTCCTCTCCTAACAATGCAAGAGATTCTTATTTTCCCCAAAAGGATATCATTCCTTTTATAGATACTAACCTCGACTGGACTGGAGTATTATATCTCATTTCTAGCTGTAATACTAAGACCAAGTTTAACGGGGTGGCAAATGAGAATTTCCCCCAAATCTTGTATAACAACGGAGTGTCAAATGGGAAGCAATTATGATTTCAGAGTCCCCAAAGAGGTCAAGTTTTGCACCAAAATAAGCAACGGAGACTTCAACCCTTCTCACAAACACCAAATACATAGTTAATTTTTTTCCTTTTCTTTAATATTTAGCCTTTTGCTAACACATTTTTATCGACTGGACTGAAGTTATTAAAGATAAAGTGGAATATATATCTCATTTCTAGCTGATCTAATTAGATCCATTGTTGTATGCTCTAATTAGACTGTAATTTATGGAGTAGTTCCTAGATAAATCCTTGTTGATAGATTTGACAGTTCCTTAGAGCTGCGAATCATGCTACCTAGGCTAGTTAAGAGTCATGAGACTCATGTCGCTGTTTGAATGCTTTGTCTTGAATAATTTCTTTTATCATTATTTACAGCGCGTTTTACGTCACGTCATATTTGTACAAATCCTACTACTTCAAATGTGACTCCATCTCACTGCTTCAAACACGGATCCATTTCACCATGGACAAAGATTGACAACTCAACCATGTTTCGTATATATCTTAACACTAACACACACACATATATAGGCATACAAATGAAGTATATACACAAATAATACTCCCTCGTTCCATATAAAAAGTTCGTGTTTGAAAAATCTAATTATTAAGTGATGAGAGTCATACTGAAGCCACAAGGAGTTAAGGGACTTTTGGAATAAATATGTCAATTAAATTTAGAGAGGGTCAGTTCTTTACTATCGATATTTGGGGGAGCTAGTTGTTAATTAGAAAGTGGGAACCTTTTCTGTTATTCTTAGTTAGGGCTTTAATCGAGTTCCACAATTGTATATATGCTGGATCTTGCTCATTGAATCAATTCAAGAAGAAAGTTCCCAATTCTCTCTCACATACATAACTCTCTTCAAATTTCAATTCTTAATATGGTTATCAGAGCAGATCCATCATTTTTGCTTCTGCTATCTCTGATCGACTCGATCGTGTCTCTCTGATCAATTTTATCAAATTTCTTTGGTTGAAAAGTGTGATTTCCTGGTTTATTAACAGAGAACGACTCATTTCTGTTAATCAACAATCACGTAGATGGAAAACCCTATTAATGAAGACCGTGAGGACAAGGAAGAACTCGAGTCTGAAGAGGAAGCTTCCATTGATGAATATGATCTCAAGGATGCAGTTCTTCATATTCATCTATTGTTGGAATATGCTTGTTGATGACCAACTTATCTCTTTGCATATTTCGAATATTTTAATTTGTTTGTCCCCATTACCGTGTGTCATAACAAGTAGCTAAAAGGTCTGCGTACCGGTTAACGTGGCAACTTGTTTGACATCACATAGGTCTTAGATTATGAATGTCCTGGTCTAGCCCTACTTTCTTATTGATGATCAATAGACTAGCGATTCATATGCACCCACACCAGCAGACCTGCTAGAGTGTGAAAAATCTTTTGAAGACTCGTCACCTGCAGGCTTGTCATAAGCGCAAAAATATCTTGAAGACTTATCACCAGCAGACATGCCATGGTTTGATTGTTCAAATCGTAACCACGACAGTGTAGACACCTCAATTTCGCACCCATACGATATAACGTCCTATAACAATCACAATATATATTTTATTAAATAATTAGACAAACAAACGTTACTTTCTGTTAGAGTTTTAGGTAACTGGACTTAATGGAAGTTAAATGATAAGCATAAAATTATAAATATAACTTTTCGTTCATACCACTGCAATATAATAATGATATTATATATTTTATAAAAATATTATAACTTAAAAAAATGACTTTCCGTTAAAGTTTCAGTTAACTGGACTTAATAGCAGTTAAATATGCAAAATAATCAAAACAAAGTAAACAAACCTGGAGGACCTTGGTGAAACTCCAAAACAGCCTGGTGGAGCCGCTCCCCACCCCTTATTGCTGCTCCAACCTCCTCCTTCATCCAGGCAGTCCAAACGACAACGTTTTCCTCAGCCGCCTCGTGCAGTTTTCGTTGTTGCGTTCCCAGGGTGACACCTAGCGCGCCATGTAGCTAAAATATGTTACGCCGTCGTTTTATCCAATATTTTTTGCCTATAAATAGAGGCCTTCGGGCACTCTCATTTGAGTCCTCTCCATCATCAACATACCACCTACACACAGCAAACACCGTCCAATACACACACCCGTAACCCACAACATCGTATCCTGTAGCAATATATCCCGCAACATCGCATCCCGCAGTAGCATTTCACCGCATCGCATCAATATAAAAAAAGACTTCCTTTCTCGAAAGGACAGGGGAAGCATAATCAGAATCTTCGAGCGCCTAATGGGCTAAGCCTACGAATATATACCGGTTCAGACATTCATGCTACAAGAGGTAAGCACCAATTTACCGTCTTTCCCATTAATATAACATATTATAATATGCATGCTATGTAAATAAATAATAATGTATAATATTATAATACACATGCAATCTAAATAATAGTATTATTAGATAAATAGAAAAAGTAAATAAAGTAATGATGTGTGTTAGTAAATACATAATACATGCATGCTAATATATATATATATATATATATATATATATATATATATATATATATATATATATATATATATATATATATATAACATTTAAAACATAAATATACATAGCCGTTACCATGCCCAAATAATATTAAACAAAGTAATGTTATTTTCAACGTATAAATATATATAATAAATATGTCTTGTAGACTATATAATTCAAAAGCATGTTAACTTATTTTAAAACATAAACTAAGACCGAAAGGGCGAGTTGGGTGCCTAACTCCTTCCCAACTCGTAACCGAGCCTTCGAACCTATATATATTTTCTGGAATAATTGGTTTTTCTTTGTTTAAACCTTAAAATAGAGGTGGCGACTATGTACATACATATTTAGGGTCCACAACGAGACCGAATGCATTCCACGCGCTCTGTTGTTTCAAAACAACTTGTTTCTCATGCGAGAGGGTTCGCGAAACGAGGTTCTCACAATGGCGACTATGCTGGGGATATTGTTTTTTTTTAAATAAAATAAAAATTGAGGGCTAGACTTTTATTCTATGCATGTATATATGCATAACATGCTTTTACATACAGTCTAGATTTTTATTCTATACATGTATATGTGTGTGTGTGTGTGTGTGTGTGTTGAAAATATTAATTGTTTTGTCAATACAATACATATGTACATGCTCCTGCGATATTACTATTTGTGTTTGCAACCAACATTTGTAATTTACATTTATGATGGCGAAATGCCCTACATGTAAATATTATTTTATTATGTCAAATTTATTTTGGGGATTATGACCAAAATGTAATAATAGGAATATATAGTTTTCCCACTTTTCTTTCTATTTATTGTTGGAATGGCCGTCTCGCGCGCTCGTTCTGTCCCTCATGGGATTCAAACTAATCAGCCGAGACAATCCACACAAAACAAGAAAGGCAAGACATTTTTACTGTTTTATATTACTGTAAAAAGTTTCCAGTTTTCCTAGCTAGCTGACTCACACACGTGCATTCATTTAGCAATATTCCGAACTGCTACCCTATACCAAAGTCAGCCTACCCCCTGCATCAACCACGCTAGATTGCATATATATCTTCTAGGACACTCCATTGACCGGTCGGTTTTTATACCCCAAAGTTAATGACCAATCTCAGTAATAAGAAGATATCTTCTTTTAAATACACTGGGGCTGATCAATCAATTTGACGGTATCTCATTAGAACGATTTAGACGGTGGATTCCATAAAAAGTATAGGCCCTTCGCCCATGATTTGTCTGATCTTAGGAAGTCGAAAGGCATGTAGAATACGAAGGTCTTATACTCTGGATAAAGAATCCACCGTTCCAAGACCTAATAAAGAGAGTCAAAACAAAGTTATGCTTGTCCGACCAACTCTAAGACAAACAAAAAAAATGTCCATTTAATAAAAATGCACATTGTATCTTTCAACCCCAAGCCTTAGAGTCATACCTTCTTCAACCCTTTTCCCCAGAAACCTGACCTGCATTTGGAAGGAAGAGACAGCTCTGGTCGTTTGATAAGAGAGTTAAGCTCGACTATAGAAAGCCGTTCATATAGTACAAATTTGGGTTTGAATACATAAGTCAATTCGGATAGCTCAGACAGAACATATTTGAATTTGAATACCGAGATTAGTTCAGCGCAAGTAGATTCAATTAGAATGGCTGCCGAAAACGAGCAGACTCCCATGAATACAAACATAGGGGCTCTCGGTTATGCTCCTACCCCTGCCATGCAACAATGGATCGAACAAAATTTGAATGTACATGCCAATCGTTTAATGGACCAGATGGCAACCCTCATACAAGGCTTGAAACCAAACCCAGAAAATACTCCTTCCTCTGTGGGACCCCATGAAGCATCAACCTCATCTGTTCCCCCATACACTAACCCTCTTCCAGATACCAACATGTTTAACCCTCAAACTCAGAACGCCAACTCACCACCGTATTACCTAAATATTGGCCTCTCATTCCCAAATACTTACCCTCCACATCAGTATACTAACCCTCATCAAAATACCAATACCTTATAGTAGTATCCATGAAACCTCCCTTTTCCCACAACCAATCCACTATAAAACAGCCCACATATTGATCCCAGAAACTACAACCCACAGGGACAAGTTATCACTTACCTTTCAACCAACAACTTTGGTCATCTGACTAGGGCTTCAAACATAGCTCTTCCTCCCAATGTTTACCCCACATCCTAATTAGCCACCGAAATGAACAATGCCACAGTGAATCTCTCAAATGCACCTCCTCCCACAAAGATTGAGATAGATATTGAGAATCTCAAAGAAATGATGCTCAAAAGTCCTAAGAAAAAGAGATTTCTCCACGCGATCATTGACTCTACAACCACAGCCATCCTACCATTAAAATTCAAAATGCCAGACATAGAAAAGTTTCATGGGATCGGTTGCCCTATTTCTCACCTTAAATCCTACTCCACTGTAATGCAATCAAGAGGAGCTAGCTTTGAAGCCATGACCTCTAACTTCCATTTAACTTTGGTAGAAGCAGCAAAACAATGGTTAATGTTGGCAGATAATAGTTCCATGGGCACTTGGGATCAGATTGCTAAAGAATTTCAAAAGAGGTACAAAGACTATTGACCCCCATAGGTTCTAGATTTGGTTGAGTCATCTTCTGATTCTATTGCACAGGGGCTAAAAGGTCTGCGTACCGGTTAGCATGGAAACTATCTTAGAATCAAGGTTGTAATAGAATAGTTTAGTGTTAGTTTCTACAAGACGCGGACCAGTAGGCTTCAACAGTAGCCTTGAAAGCACGTCTCACTAGTAGACTTTGCAGTCTGCTTCAGCTCATAATCAAAGCTCAGCCAAACACGTAGATTTAGGTCTTATATTATTTGATCTAGATATTTTTAATATCTAATAAAATAATATTCAAATTATCTTCATCAGATTTCCCTCCAAAGAAGTCAACCATGTCATTATCTGACTCCAGACAACTGTACAGACAACTATCCAGCATATTGTCAGAATTATGAAGACTGAAGACATAACCCCTTTTGGCTAAGAAGATTCAAGCTGTAACACCTGCAAGCTGCAACATTATTCTGTTTGGAATGTCTGCCTCTGCATCACTGCATCTCTGATGTCTGTCTTGCTGCACTCATTTTACAAAGCGCCGAAATGGATTCAATGTATTATAACGTTGGATTCAACCTCTCCACTTTCAATCCAACGGTCCTGAAGATCTCCCTTGGTATATATTCAAGTCTTGAAGATCTGATAAATACACATCTCTTGCGCATTCAATACTTAAGCTTCATTTTCAATACTCAAGCATTCAAGAGATCAAAAGGACAAGAACTAACACTTCACCAAACTTCCTAAAGCTATAGATATGCCAGTCAATACTTGCTATCAGCTTCTTTTAGTTTGATATTAACTATTCTTTACTTTAGCACTTGAGAGAGCAATTATTCACTGATTGTTCCTCTAATCATCAAACACTTAGTTAAAAACTATTTTTGTACACGATCCATTAGAGATCTAACTTTATCACCTAGTGGATAAACACGTGCACCTTTCAAAATTCAAAGCTAACCACTTTGGTAGTGGACGTAGTACTATTCATAGTACGAACCACTTTTACATCCTTGCGTATTGTTTTGCTTGATCTATCTCTGCTCACCTTGCCTTAATCATATTTGTTACTGTTCTTAACTGTTTAAGTCTATTGATAGGCCTCATTAAGAGCAGCAGCCTTCCATCTGTTTTAATCTTCTCTATTTCCGTTGCCTTAACTCTTCTTAAGAGTTAGTTATTTTCAAAAGGAGAGAACACTTTGAAAAGTTTTTAAAGTAATTTTAAAAACACAACTAGGCTATTCAACCCCCCCCTTCTAGCCTAGATTGAGCCTATTTGGGACCAACAAAGACAATAGCAGCTCTGAGAACAAAAGAGAACTCGATTCATACATCCAGAAAGAGAAAGAAACTTGTTCTGATTTTGCAGCCAGGTGGAAAAGGAAAATTTCCCAAACCTCAGACAGGCCCGACCTAAACGAGTCAACAAGAATGTTTATAAAGAACCTCCAACCCATCTACTTGGAACATATGAGATACATTCCTTATGGCAACTTCAATGCCATTGTTGAGGTAGGAATACACATTGATGAAGATATTCGCACATGGCACCTGAAATACACATTGATGAAGATATTTCCCAAACCTCAGACAGGCCCGACCTAAACGAGTCAACAAGAATGTTTATAAAGAACCTCCAACCCATCTACTTGGAACATATGAGATACATTCCTTATGGCAACTTCAATGCCATTGTTGAGGTAGGAATACACATTGATGAAGATATTCGCACATGGCACCTGAAAAGTGATCCGCCCCAGAGTTCATTTCGAAAGAGCGACTGCATCAGGGACTGTAGTTAATGTTGTTGCAGCAGCGCCACCAATCTACTTTTCCAGTCAAACCTATGGTAATGTACCATGGTCATATGAGACGGATATAACCATTAATACTATTGAGAGGAACAGTGAAAACAACAGAAACTCCAGGAAATCCTTCCAAAGAAACAACAGACATTATGATGAATTGCATGCTCCTATGTCCCTGATACTGCAAGGTCTAAAGAAACAAGGGGTCCTAAAACCTATGGAGAACTACAAACCCCCAAACCCATTACTCAACACTTGGAAACATCCCAATACTGTAAATACCATAAGTGCAACAACCATCTCATTGACAATTGCTACCTACTCAAGGATGCCATACAGAACCTCATTGATGATAAGGTCATTGAAAAACCTCACCCATTACCAAACATAGTGAACAACCCCCTGCCTCAGATAAATGCAATTGAAGATGATTATGCTTTAGCATTGCTTGGCAGTGATTTCAGAGGAGATATTTTCTTGGGAATGATATACGGAAGTGCCGACTATGTCGAACCACCAGTAGAATTTGTGGCTAACATAAATAGTCCACTGCAGAATTGGTACATCACCACAGGGCGTCTCTTGACTACTGTAGACCTAGTTGATCGTTTTGGATACACCACACCCCCTTATATCCCTTATGCCACAGACTGGTCACCTACCAGCCCGCTTCTTAACACCTATATCACAGATCTTACCCCCGAAGACCTCGATGAAATATCCAACTATGTAACCTCTCATTTTAATGAAAGTCTGGGTGTTTATATGTACTCCTTGGTTGCCAATTTGTTAAAAGATGAATTAACTAAACATAATAAAAACATAATTGAACCAGTTAATAATGAATTACTTAACAAAGTTGACCTAAAAGATAAAGAATATTTAATCGAGCTTACCCAGTTGGTCAAGCGACAGGGAAAGCACAGATCATCAACAACAAAAGAAGACTTTTTCGTCATAAATCTGGAGAGGACCACGAGGTCAGAGAAGTCCGAATAGGCAGTTATCTATAAGGGAATGACATAACATCTTTGATTAGTTTGTTGACAAAGTTTACATATGTGTTTGCATGGTCATATGAAGACATGCATGGATTGGATCCATCCATAGTTGAGCACATAATCTCGACATATCTTGACATCAGTTCAGTGAAACAGAAACTGCACATAATCAAGCCTGAATGGTCTCTCCAAGTGAAAGAAGAAATCATGAAACAGCTACATGTGAAGTTTATCCTGGTGGTCGAATACCCAATCTGGCTATCCAACATTGTAACAGTACCGAAACCCAATGGAAAGGTTCGGATCTGTGTCAACTTTCGTGACCTCAATAAAGCATCTCCGAAAGATGACTTCCCACTACCAAACATTGACATGGTAGTAGACGCTGTAGCATCCCACAAAATAAGATCCTTTGTGGATGGGATGCTTGGATATAGCCAGATCAAAATGGCAACAACCGATCAGGAGAAAACATCCTTTATCGCCCCTTGGGGAACATACTACTACACAGTTATGCCATTTAGGCTGAAAAACGCTGGGCTACGTATCAGAGAGCTGCTACTACCCTATTCCATGCCATGATCCATAAAGAAATAAAATTGTATGTGGATGATATGATCATTCACTCAGATGAAACAGATGGTGCCCACATTAGAGACCTTCACAAATTTTTGAAAGGTTACGCAAGTACCAGATGGAACTCAGCCCAGCTAAATGCACCTTTCGAGTCACCAAAGGAAAAGTGTTAGGTTTTATGGTAACCGAGTAGGGCATTAAGATAGAACCTGCAAAAGTAAAAGCCATTACAAATATGCCGCAACTAAGGACTCCGAGCGAAGTCAAAGGTTTCCTTGGTAGATTACAGTACATCAGTCGTTTCATTAGACAACTGACAACCATGTGCAAACCGCTGTTCAAATTGCTACAAAAAGATACTGACATAGTCTGGGATTCAAAATGTCAGCTCGCCTTTGAAAAGGTCAAAGAATACCTAGCTAGCCCTCCAATACTAGCTCCCCCTTATACACACAAACCCTACTACTATACCTCACCATTACAGACACTGCAGTCAGAGCCATGCTAGCATAAGAACAAAAAGATTCCTATGCAAAAAATGCCATATATTTTGTAAGCAGAAAACTAGAAGGCGGTGAACTCAGATACTCAGCCTTGGACAAAAGCTATACAGGTCTAGTCTGGGTGACACAAAGGCTTAAGGCCTACTTACAAGCTTGACTAGTCAAAGTTATCTCCCGAATGGACCCAATAAGATTCATCTTTGGGAAACTGTCACTATCCAGTAGGCTAGCCAAATGGTCCTTCCTGCTCAACGAATTTGACATCACATATGCTACCCTAAAGTCTATAAAATGGAGCATAATTGTAGATCACCCAACAGAATTACCATTAGAAACAAAAAGTGTCGAGGAACCAGACTTCCCAGATGAAGGCATTTTTGAAATTATAGATCATAACATATTCAAATGGCAACTATTCTTTGATGGAGTTGCCAACAAACGAGGCTTCGGCATAGGGATACTACTCATCGATCCAGTAGACTCTCATACACCTTTAGCCATCAGATTAGAGTTTGAATACTCTAACAACACCATAGAATACGAGGCATGCATCACTGGTCTAGAAGAAGCCCTTCGTAGAGGGGCAAAAGAGTTGGAAGTTTTTGGTGACTCAGCTCTAATCATAAATTAGGTCGAATAGAAGTGGAAAACCCAAGACCCCCACCTCCACGTATATAATGCCCGTCTGACCACCTTGGCCCAAGAATTTGATGACATATCATTCCACTATCTGCCACCAGACCAAAAGCAGATTTACAGATGCATTAGTAACCTTGGCTTCATTAGTCGAAGTTCCATCAGACATAACAGTGCAACCCTTTGTAGTAGGGAAAAAGGTTACACCGGCCTACTGCTTTACAATCAACACAGCTTCAGAAACAGATGTTGAGCCATGGTATTTGGACATTTGGAATTTGCTCAAAAATGGCAAATATCCAGACAAAATAGATATAAAAAAAAAAAAAAGAAGAAGAAGGAAGAATAGCTCTTCGATGATGGGTTACGCAGTTTGTTATCAGCAGAGACAACCTCTACAAAAGACATTACCAGGGTCTAAACCTTTTTTGTATAGACTAAACAAAAGCAGAAAAAGTCATGGATCAGTTGCATAGTGGAACTTATGGACCACACATGAACGGGCATATGCTTTCGAAGAAAGCAATCAGGCAAGAATACTACTAGAGTACGCTCGAAATCAATTGCATTCGGTGGGTACGCCACTGCGACTAATGCCAGCGTTTTGCCAACCTGCAGCGTGTGCCTCCACATGTACTCTACAACTTTATCTCTCCTTGGCCCTTTTTAACCTGGGGAATCGACGTCATAGGGCAAGTCCATCCAAAAGGATCAAACTGTCATGAATATGTTTTAGTGGCCATCGACTACTGCTCCAAATGGGTAGAAGCAACCTCCTAAAAGATATTGAACGCCAAAAAGGTGGCACAGTTCATCAGAACCAACATCATATACAGATATGGTGTACCATTTGAGATAATCTCCGACAATGGTACACACTTTGAAGGAGAAGTTAATCGCTTACTAGAAGAATTAAAAATACAGCGACAAAAATCATCACCTTACCGACCACAAGCCAATGGGGCAGTCGAAGTAGCCAACAAGACACTTGAAAATATTATCAGAAAAATGGCTGAAAAAAGGAAGGGACTGGCTTGAAAAATTACCACTAGCCCTTTGGGGATACCGCACATCGATTCGCACACATACTGGGGCTATGCCATATTCCTTAGCCTACGGCATGGAAGCCGTATTACTAATTAAAATTGAAATTCCTTCGTTAAAGGTAATAATTGAAGCAGACAAAGCCGAGATTGATTGGCTCAGACAACGACATGATGACTTGGCTCTCCTAGATGAATGTCGACTACTGGCTTTAGAACATACTCGAGCGTATCAGAGAAGAATCGCCGAGCATTCAACAAAAAAGGTCAAAGGCTAAAATATTCAAGTGGGTGATCTCGTACTTCGAGAGAAACCCCCAAGTTACATCGATAGTAGGGGAAAGTGGAAATCTTCATGGATGTGTCCCTACCTAGTGATACACATACAGTCAGGAGGCGTAGTATTCCTCAGAAACCAAGATGGGGAAGATCTAGTTCATTCCTTTAACATGGATAAACTCAAGTGATACTATGCATAAGTCAAAGTAGTGCTAATATAGCATACTATAGTGGCTCAAATATTTTATCTCTCTCTTCAGCTCGCTAGGTTGAAAATTCGAAAGGGCAGCCTAGGAAAAAGTTAGAGCAAACTAGAAAAGAAAACATAAGGAGAAATAAGGGCTCAGTAGGTCGAAAACCCGAAAGGGCAGTCTAGGCAAAAGTTAGAGCGCACAAAAAAGAAAAAAACTAGAACCCGCAACATTACTGGCCACATTACTTCGCCGCAACATTGGCCGAAGTCTCCCTACATTCTAGCATGGACACAACATGACACCGTGAATGCATGATCACTAGATCGGACCTCACTAGATCATGGGAAATTGTCATCACGATGGATCCCGATTGTCGTAAGATACGGTAGATACGAAGAGCCAAGATGACTTGTGTTGATAGTATATAGGATCCCGATTTACCAATGAGCGATTGCCCAGATAATATCTAAAGAGTTGACGATTAGCAAAATGCTCAACCCAAATGAGGAGCCACACCCTCTTTGATTTCCAAAGGAGCCGCACTCTCCCTCCAGGAGCTACACCATTTTGGCCTCCAGCTTTTAGCCTTTCTACTTGACAGTTTGTAGATAGCTCACTTGTATGAACCTGTCTGATAGCCCCTCATCAGCCAAATAACTCCCATATCTCATTTCACTCAACAACCAAAACAACCGCCCACGAGCCCATGCTTCCCCAAAATACAGTGTGCACAATAAATTGAAAAACTTATTTTTTCCAAATAAAATAAAACAAATTTGTGTCTTGTGTACATATATGTGTATATTTGTTTGGTCCAGTGTCGGTCAAAATTATTGCATATACATCATTTGATGTCTCCCCCAAATTAACTGCACACCTCCAATATTTATTTAGCTTGATTTATGCAGTATATAAGTCTTTTTAATTAATTTTCCCATCTTTGATATTTATCACTGATAACATAATGTAATATTTAATTCTTTTGTGTTAAAATATGCATCTCTGTTATTTATCTCTCTTAGTATGCTTTATGCAAAATTTAATTCTTTTATGATAAGTTGCCCATCTTTGACAGTTATATCTCTTAGCATGATTTATGCAGCTCTTAATTCTCTTAAGTTAAATTGGCCATCTCTGATATTTATCGCTCTTAGCATGATTTATGCATCATTTGATTATTTTGAGTTAAAATATACATTCTGGTATTTACTGCCCATTATACGATTTCTTGCAAGCATTTATTCCTTTTAAGTTAAGTAAATGCATCTTTGTTCTTTAATTCTTTTTAACATGAACATGGATCGCTAACATTTGAATTATTTATGTGTCACTAATATTTTGATGTTTGAATTAATCATGCATCACTCATACATGTTATTTCTGTTGAATTTATCATGCATTGCTAACGTTTTATTCTTTTGAATTAGTTATGCGTCACTAATATCTTGATGTTTTGAATTGATCATACATCACTCACACATGTCATTTCTGTTAAATTTATTATGCATCGCTAATGCTTAATTTCTGCGCATCACAAAACATTTAAGCCTATTCAAATAATAGTGCATCGCATATGGTTATGCATTGCTAAAACATTTAAAATTATAGATACAATAATGAATACAATTTAACACATAAACTACAAATACAACAATGTTAGTGTGCACGTGCCGGCACGTTCCTCTGCATTCCCGCAGCTCGCGAACTAGGATTGCTGGTCCAAGCACCCATAACCCGACGACCTTTCCGACCCGGATTACCTGTTGGATCATCATTGTCCCTACGCATACATTGCAAACTTCATCATTACCCCGACACGAGAGTGCCGCCTTTGCTTTGTGGTACTGTCAGGATACGTTGAAGAAATTCTCCAATAGTTAAAGATATGACTGCGCGTTCACCTGGAATTGCGCGAAACAAATACATTTCAGATACAAATAAAGTACAAAAAGAAATACAATGATGAATATAAGATAAAAACATAGTTCATACTGAGCGCACACCCTCTGGGAGCCGATAAAGAGCAGGAGTCTCTTCATCCGATGGAGCTTCCTCGATAGGTAGGTCTGACCATCATAGAAGAGTCCAGCATCGTGTTTACTAGGTTAAAATCCTAGGAATATAGACCTTCATTATCATGCTTACTAGGTAAATCCCTAGGAACACAGACCAGTAGATCCGAACTACGTTTTGTTTGATTCCCGAAAGAGATACGAAGGCAGCTTATTTCAGTGGGCACGACCATCATAGCACATTTATGTGCATTATCACAGCTTTGTTCGGTTTAATTCCGAACTACATTTGGTTTGATTCCTGATAAGGATACGTAGGCAGCCTATTTCGGTAGGCACGACCATCATAACACATTTATGTGCATCATCATAGATTTATCCCTAGTAGAGTCGAACTAGGATTGGTCTGATTCCCGATAGGGATACGTAGGCAGCCTATTCCGGTAGGCGCGACCATCACTACACTATTATTTGCATTTGCAATATGCTTGCAGGCCGTCCCTGTTAAGATGTTTGCATGCATTCCATGATATAATGTTTACATATTTTCACATAAAATGATTCCATGATATAATGTTGAATCTATGCATATCACTTTTGATGAATCCAATTTATTTGAGTCTTCTAAGACCCTTGATGATACTAACAATTTTGAGATTTTTGAGACTGGAAACAATGATGGTTCAACTCAAAATAATCCCTCATCTTCTACTCCTCCTACTATAACCTTAGATATTCAGAATGAGCTTTAACAGGCTGACAACTTTCAGCCAGCTGACAATCCAAATCATGTCACAGTTGATCAGTCAGCTGACACACTTGATTCTGAAACTATTCAGTCAGCTGACATTCCTCTTTTCCATCTTTACAAACTGAACCTCTTTCAGATCTCCCTAAAGAAATTAGGGAAGCTAGACATCATCCAGTTTCAAACATCATTGGAGATCCATTTGCTGGCCTAAGAACTAGAAGTAGCTCCAGAAATAAAACTCTTGATTCACATGCTTTTGTCTCTTCCAATGAACCCAAAAAGGTTGATGAAGCTTTAGAAGACCCTCAATGGATTGAGGCCATGCAAGAAGAGCTAAATCAGTTCGAAAGGTGTAAAGTAAAGGAACATGTGCCTAGACCCTCAGATCAACAAGTCATTGGAACTAAATGGGTGTTCAGAAACAAATTGGATGAAGATGGAAATGTTACAAGAAACAAAGCAAGATTAGTAGCTCAGGCTATAGACAGGAGGAGGGTATTGACTATGATCAAACATTTGCTCCTGTGGCCAGACTGGAAGCCATCAGACTATTTCTTGCTTTATGCAACCTTCAAGGACTTCAAGGTATATCAAATGGATGTAAAAAGTGCATTTCTGAATGGAGATCTACAAGAACAAGTATTTGTTGAGCAACCTCCTGGCTTTTTTGATCTCAAAAAGAAGGACCATGTTTACAAGCTAAGAAAAGCTCTTTATGGTCTAAAGCAAGCTCCAAGAGCATGGTATGAAACTTTATCTAAATTCCTCATGGAAAAAGGGTTTCAAAGAGGTAAAATCGATACTACTCTTTTCTATTTAAAGCACAAAGGTAATATCTTACTAGTTCAAATTTATGTTGATGATATTATTTTTGGATCTACTAATGAAGTTTTGTGTAAAATATTTGAGAATCTCATGAAAGGAAAATTTGAGATGAGCATGATGGGAGAACTCACTTACTTTCTAGGTTTGCAAATTAAGCAAACTGAAGAAGGAATTTTTATCCATCAATCAAAATACACAAGAGAGCTGATCAAGAAATACAATCTTCAAGAAGCAAATTCAGCAAACACCCCAATGGGAGTTGAATGTCACTTGGTCACCGATGAAAAAGGTAAACTAGTTAATACAAATGAGTACAGAGGTATAGTTGGATCTCTTCTCTATTTAACTGCTAGTAGGCCAGACATCATGTTTGCTGTGTGTATATGTGCTCGTTTTCAAGCTAATCCAAAGGAATCTCATATGATTGCTGCAAAAAGAATTATTAGATATCTGATTGATACAGAAAATTTTGGTATATGGTATCCCAGAGACTCTTCTTTTAATTTAATTGGATATTCAGATGCTGACCTTGCAGCTTGCAGAGTGAACAGAAAAAGCACAAGTGGAACATGTCAGTTCCTTGGAAACAAACTGATATCTTGGGCATGCAAGAAGCAAGCTTCAGTTTCCACTTCAACTACAGAAGCTGAATATATTGTTGCTGGAAGCTGTTGCTCTCAAATCCTTTGGATGAAACAACAACTATTGGATTATGAAATGCTAATGAGAACATGTCCTATTTATTGTGATAATGCTTCTGCTATTTCAGTTTCTAAAAATACTGTTATGCATTTTAAAACCAAACATATAGACATTAGGTATCACTTCTTAAAGGATCATGTTGAAAAAGGGCATTAACATTCTTCAGCTTGTCAGTTGATACTCATCTAGCTGACAAAAATTACATCAGTTGACACCCTTCAGCTGACACTCTTCAGTCTCCTAATTATAGTGAAAATTGGTCAGCCAGTAGCTGACATATGAAGTTCTTCAGCGTCGAAATTTTATGGTTGATCAGCCAAAGCTGACAAATATTGACAGCCATCAGCTAACAAAAATAAATCTTCACTTCTGGTTGGAACTGTGCTGAAAATCAAATATTTGACTGACATTACAAAGATTGGTCAGCCAGTAGCTGACACATATTCATCAACTGACAACACAGTGACTGACATTATAGTCACTGTCTAGGTAGCCTCTGAGCCTTAAGTCAAAGCTGATCGTATCTCAGCTAAGATTTACTCTAAAAATCATTAAAAGCTCTTTATTTATTTCCCGCCTTTTTATTCTCCCTTAGAACTCGCAAAGCTTTTTTTTTGAAAAGCCAAATTGACCTTTCCACTATCCCACCAACTCTGGCGGTTGAAATGACGTGTTTACACAAAAACGGTTCATCATTGTGATAATAACTTTCTGTCATAAATCACTAATTTTATCACAAAAACCAAAATTATGTGTACTTTATCACTATACTCCATATCTTCACTTTTAAAACCCACTAACACTTATAAGCATCCGTACTTATCCCTTCTATATTTAAAACACACCCTCTTCATTTTCATTCATCTCTCTCTCTCACTAAAAAATATTTTCTCCTTCAAAACTCTCTCTTCTTCAAACCCTAACTTCAAACTCTTCTGGTAACGACAATCTTCTTTCTTCTTTCTCATCTTCTTTTGCTCTATTTCTTCTCTAACTATTCTGTGTACGCAGGAAAATGGCTTCTAACACTACAATCGGATGTCTTCTAGATGTCGTCTCGCTGAATGAAGAACCATTAGGGCTCGAGCTTATCCATCTTGTTACAGCTTCTGGGTTAATGCCTCTGTTATCCTTCAACATACGAACTTATAGTTGCCAGCTGACTGAGGAGTTCTTCATGGCCATGGAAGAAAACCCAGCTGATCCCTTCTCTCTCACTAGCACCATCAGAGGAGTCCCAATTGTTTTTGACTCAGAATCCATAACAGCCGCCTTTCCAGATCTGTATGATGATGGCTCAACAACTTACACCATTCGAGAAGACACTTCAACGAGCAGGATGGATCACTATGAGGGGTGAAGTACCAGTTGAACTTACATTTGACAGGCACAAGCACCGATTTGCACCACTTTATTATGCCCTGGCTACTGTTTTGGACAAGTGCCTCATCATTAAATCTGGAGGGCATGACAAAATCACAGAAGCTTAGCTATTTCTTATGGAAGGTATAGTCGAAAACTGTGAAATGAACTGGGGAGCAGTTCTAGTTGAGTGTGTAAAGGTGAATATAGCCAAGTACAAGGAGAATATGGCTACGGGGAACCCAAGGCTTACCCACCATTTGATCATCAATCAGTTTCTTTGTTCACTCCTAGCCCTTCAGCATCAACTCATCAAAATTGGTGACCTGGAAGCTGTTAAAGTCAAGAAGTATGTTGTAGCTGACATCAAGCAGGCCAATGTTTCAAGCCGTTTTGGTCAGGAAATCTCCACAGCCCAGACAAGCAGACGACCAAGAAGAACAAGGACCCAAGATCTTACGGCTGTTTAATCTAGTCAGCCAGCTGACGTTACTAAGCAACCTGAAATCGATCACCAATGAGGTCAGTCAGAATCCCAATAAGGTCGCTAGGCGAGGATGCTCCACTAATTGATGTTGGTCAGCCGGCTGATGTGCAAGCAGCTGAAATACCTGAAAGGAGGCAGACTAGAAGGAGAAGACTGACTTTAGCAGCTGATACTGCTCCTAAGAGGCAAAGAAGAAATCCTGAATTGAACCCATGTACATTTGTTCCTTTTCCCCCAACTTCTGTTGTTCTTGTCACTGATCCTGTACCAGTCTCTCCCCCCTCCAATCCTAGGTCTCCCAACACTGCACCAATCAAGTTCTTCCCACCTATTAGGAATCCAACTTTTCATCCTAGACACTCCTACTACCAGGCCAATCTTGTTCCCATTCCTCCTAACTGGGTATTCCCAATTGACCATCTTCCATACTTCGTTCAGTTCCTCCTCTCTTTCCATGAGGAGAAGAAATCTGAGAAACCTCTTGTCAATCCCATAAAGTACATTGACCACAATCTTAAGAGAAGACCTTATGTCTTGTATCATGTCACCCCAAACCTGAGTCAAGAAGACCTTGTGGCCAATTATGGCAAATACTTTGACCCTCTACCCCTGCTCTGGAATAGATTCTATCTCTCAAATGATAGATTTGTTCAAGATGAGCTCATTTTCTTAGCCTGGACAATATACAACAAGGTGCATGACCTGCCAGCCCTTCCCCACAATGATCCCTTCCTTGTAGGCAGACTTGCTTTGCCTGAAGATGAAGAAATAAACCAGGATTGGGAACAACCCTCTGTAGAGCCAACGAAGCTAGCTAGAATCCAAAGGGCTGCAAATAAGTATGTCCAAGATGCAGTAAATGCTGCAAATCAAGCCTACATAGAATTACACAGACAGATGGTCTCCATGCCATGAGGAGCTTCTATGAGTACTGCTTTTCCAGATGTTTTTTCTAGTGATCCATCCCCCTTGATCTCTGAACCCATTCCCACCATTCCTCATATCATTCCATCTTCAGTCCCATTTGTTGTCTCATCCACAGTCTTACCAGTCTCTACCTCAGCTGAACCAACACCAAATTTTACCTGCACTCTCCAACCCATCTCTCTACCTTCATTCACTCTTACTGTTGTAGCCTCCTCATCCATTCCTCCAGTCACTGTTCCTCTTCCAACATCAGTCATTCCAAAGTTGTCTACCCCCACATCGGTCCCAAGGATGACCATTCATGTGTCACCACTCCAAGATTCTGCCCCTTGTCGGCCATACCCATTTCGGCTCAGCTTGTGTCACCACTCCACTCATTCCAATTCCCCTCGATCGACATCGTTCCTCCACCTATCCCCCCTGTGTCAGCTGCTCCTATTCCTCCAGCTACAATAATTCTCTCTTCAGCTGATACTGTGGCTGCTTCTCCCACTCCTCTTGTTACTGACCTACCATCTCACCCAAACCAGGCCTCCCCTCTAATTATCATGCCTGACCTATCTCTTCACTCCTCTCTCCCTCTGTCTATCAGCCCTCTCACTGTTCACAAACCTACCCAAGCTGATGATTCTTCAGCAGATGCTTCTACTCATCACTCCACTGAAGAATCTGAGGAAGCCCCTTCTATAGGCTCCTCTTCTGACTCTTCTAAATCCACTTCTGAAGATGAGTCTCTCCTCAGCCCTTCCCTACTAGCCTGCAGAAAGGCAAGGAAACAAAGAGAGATCATCTCAAAAGCTCTACAGCACCCAACAGGAACAAAAATTGTTTTTCCTGAAGACATGCCTATTCCTAAACCTGAGCCTGAAGCCCAAGTTCCAGCCTACCCTATGGATGCCTTCTTCCCTCCGGATCCTGAAGATGCAGACATACACACCTTCCAACTCTTCTCCAGTGAACCTGGCCCTTCTTAGTCTTCTGCCTGAATCTGCTGATACTACTCAAGGCACTCTGTCTCTTTCAGCCAAACTAGACCTGCTCTATGTACACCATCTTCAGATGAAGTCAGCCTTCAGTCATCACACCCGTCAGCTTGCCACCCTTCAACAGCAAGTTGCATCCCTGCTTCCCAACCTTACCCAGATCATCACAACAGAGGTACAAGCTGCCATTGATGCTGGTGCTCCTCGAGAGGCCCACATGGATGATTGGAGGACTATACTGGTTTACCAGCAAGAGTGGGCCAACAGGGCTTTCAATGCTGAAGCAACCATGCTTCAAACCATTCAGGAGGAAAGGAAGTAGAAAGCAAGGGCTGATACTTATCTAGCTGAGAACAGGATCCTTAGGCAGCGATTGAAACTTCGCCTCGACCAAGGATCAAGCGGCCAAAAGAAAATGAAAGTTGAAAAAGAGACAGAAGCTGAACACCAAGCAGAACAAGAAACTGAAGCTGAAGCTGGACAAAAAGTAGATCAGAACATTGACAAGGAAGCTGAACAGGATGCTTGACATGAAGCTGAAGTTGGTCCATCAGTTGCAGCTCAAATAGAGAAGCCAACTAAAGGATCCACATCAGCAAACTGAACCTCTCACTCTCTCAAAACTTTGAACTATCTAGAACTTTTGTTTTACTTGTAGCATACAATCATCTACTTTTAATTTCCAGCTACTATCCTTTATATGTTATCAGCCTGTTTCACTAATATCTTTCTTGCAGGAACTTAAGCAATTTTGGCTTTCTGCTTTCAAGTGAATGGTTTTAAGCAAATAGGAGGAGATTGTTGAATCTTGCATTAAGTTAAAATTTAGTTAAAATCATTCCACTTGTTGTCAGCCAAAAACTTTAAGATATTTTGGTCAGCTTAAAATAATCTGTCAGTTTCTTGTTCAACTGACCATAACGTTTAAGTGTCAGCTTGCTTTCCTCATTTGATTGAACTTTTACTTGTACTGACACTTTCTCATTTTGTGTTTTTGGTAGATATTCTGTTAAATAATCTTTCCAACAGGATCCTTGTGATCTTGTGAAGATACGTATACTCTGCCAAACACATTTTCAAATTCAAATGTGTTCATAACGGGTTACTCTTGAAGTTCACCTATAAATACCCACTGGAAGCATTTTTGAAGATATAGAAGTCTGAAGCCTTATACTCTCAAGAAATTATCTCTGTGCCTTAGGCTTCTTAAAAACTTTAGCTAGATAATCTTCCTTCAATATTTCTTTCTAGTTACTGTTTAGGCAAACACTGAGTGATCCAGTTCATACTTTTAGAAATCAGTCAGTTTGTCTCACGAGTTTGATTGTTACTCAATCATTCTCCCGAAACACTGGTCTTTTGTTGTACATTGATCCATTAGAAATCAACTAGATTTTTAATAAAATTAGTGCACTTCAAAAATCCAAGTCTGACCAACTTGGTAGTGGACGTAGCAGTTTTACTATGAACCACTTCAATTGATTTGTCAGCCATTACTTATTCTCTTGCAAGCTGACCTAACACTTAAGAAGTCTTCAACTGATTAAGTGTCAGCCAGTTACTTGTTTACTTATTTATTCTAGTAAAATTTTTTTCAGTTTCCTTTTCATATTCAGTGATCTACTTTTAAAAGCAAACTTCTTTTAAAATCGTTGTGTCAGCTAGCTGACCAACTTTCATCAGTTTAAATTAGCTTTAAAAACTTCAGCTAGCTGACCAACACCAGCTGATTGACAAAAACCAATTTTCTGCTGCTAACTTAAAAGTTTTACAAATCAACCCTCAAAGTTTTTAAAAGGCTATTCACCCCCCCTCTAGCCTTGTTTGTTGCCAACTGGACTTACATCTTCCCATATACATACCTTTCCATATGCAAATACATGCTTTCGTGCTTATATGCTTTTATACTTTCCATTATCATATTTACTAGGTCCATCCCTACGAACATAGAGCAGAACCGAACTACGTTTAGTCTGATTCCTGAAAGGGATACGTATGTAGCCTATTTCGGTAGAAATGACCATCATGCCACATTTATGTGCATCATCATAGCTTTATCCCTAGCAGAAACAAACTACGTTGGGTCTGATTCCTGAAAGGGATACGTAGACAGCCTATTTCAATAGGCACGACCATCATAGAACATTTGTGTGCATCATCATAGCTTTATCCCTAGCATAACCGAACTATGTTTGGTCTGATTCCTGAAAGGGATACGTAGGCAACCTATTTCGGTAGGCACGACCATCATAGCACATTTGTGTACATCATCATAGCTTTATCCCAAGCAGAACCAAACTACGTTTGGCCTGGTTCTTGAAAGGGATACGTAGGTAGCCTATCACAATAGGTCCACCACCAGAGTATTTTCACACTCACCCTATTCCCCAGTAGAGTCAAACTACGTTTGGTCTGATTCCCGATAGGGATACGTAGGCAGCCTATCCCGGTAGGTCCAACCATCACATACATACGCACTGCATTTCGATGTCGCATGTCTTTTAATACCACATTGCATTTCGATGTCGTATGTATTTTAATACCGCACTGCATTTCGATGTCGCATGTCCTTTTAATACCACACTGTATTTCGATGTCGCATGTCTTTCTGTTGGTCCACAATTATGCTCAAATAGGCTAGAGGGGGGGTGAGTAGCCTATGATGCCATTTTAAAAAATTGTTCTGGATACATTTAAAGCGTAGATTTAATGGCATCTGCAATTTAGCGTATTGAACATGTCTACTGGTAGATGCTAACGGCAGACTTGCTCTAGGCAGAAGTTTTAACTCTGCCGGTAAACTGCTAGTTAAATCGAAAGCTTGTTAGAAAGAGTTTAAGCGGCTGTAGACACCCCAATTTCATACCCCTGGCATGTAACATGACATGAAATATCAAGACCTGTTAAAACTTAACAAAATGTCACGTTACAGGGTTAAAAATGCAAAAGGACAAAGCAGGATGCGCAAAATAGTGAAATGCAGGGGTTAAAGTGCAAAAAATGAAAGAACTTGGCCTAACTTAGCGCCACCCATGCTCCAAATGGGGGTGGCACCCAGTTCCTTCATGGGTGGCGCTAGGTTTGGTGCTACAGGGCTCCCAAACTGCTACAGGACAGCTACAGTTCGCCGTAATGTGCAATATTGTCCGCGTTCTGTACAACCAGCAGAAGCACGAAGAAGGAAATTTTAATCCCGGATGAGTCCTCACTCCATGCTATAAATAAAGCCTTCAGGGTTCACTTTCAGGAACAACTTTTCTTCCTCGTAGAATTCTCCGCGTCGTTGTTACGCTGGAGAAATATAGAGCAAAGTGAGATAGTGAGAGATCCTTCTCCAAAGCCTCGAAACCCTGCCAAAACTCCTCCAAAATCAAAAACCACCGGTTAAAGTGAGCCTTAGCTCCCTAGCTAGGTTTCCACCCTATTTCTCCGGTCCAAAAATCGTGGAAAGAGGAGTTGCTCTGCCCGATTTAAAAGGCCAAATCAGTCAGAAATAAGCAGTTATTCTGCCCGATTTCCGCTTTCCTCAAGCAAACAAATCAACCAAAATAAGCCGTTACTCTGCCCGGATCCTGAGGCAAAAAGTAACCTTTCGGAAGCAGTCATTCGGCCCGAATCCCCACATCACTTCATAAAAAAAAGACTCCCTCTCCCTGAAGGACAGAGCGAGCACACCCTAGTCAGCCAGTAGGTAAGTTTTTAAAGTTTTATTTGTAAAAGTGCTATTTTCCATCCGGCCTAATATAAAAATGTAAGCCGTTGTGCTGCCTGAATTTAGTTAGGAAATAGCACTAAAAAGAGCCATTATTATGGCCAAATATTTTTAAGTATAGTTGTAATTAGTTGTAAAAACACGGCTGCGAGTCCGTAAATAATCTAGCCGCGGATGTATTTGTTTTTATTTCTGTCTTTTAATGCTTTATTTATTTGCTAAATAAATATAACAAAAAGCATATTTTAGCCAAAAACTATTTTTGAGACCGAAAGGGCGAGTTGGGTGCCTAGCACCTTCCCAACTCGTAACTTAGCCTCCGAACCCGTTTTCATAATCTCTGGTTTTCTTTTTTCTTTTTGGTTTTGCTTTATTTACTCCTTAAAATAAAGATGACGACTTTATAAAACATTTTGGATCCAGTGGGGCATCGCAACATCTTTTCTTGAAATAAGGCCTCTTTTGATAATATCAGGATGCCCAAAGAAGTGATTATTAAGAATATCATGGCAGACCTCAAGCTCTTTCTCTCTATGGCCAACTATCATTTTTCAGATCCTTCGAGTTGTGCCCGTATTTCGTATGGGTATAAAAGGAAAGTTTCAGTTCAGCATGTTGCTTGGAGTAATCCTCCTCATGGTTGTGTTAAACTCAACTCCGATGGAGCCAGTCGAGGTAATCCAGGTCTTAGTGGAGGTGGTGGCATAGTCCGTGATTCTGACGGTCGTTGCATTTTTGCCTACTCGCAATTCTATGATGTGTGTTCTAATATGGAGGCTGAAATTCGAGCCCTTCACTTTGGAGTTCGATGGCTTTATGAGCATGGCCATTATAATGCGGTTATAGAGACTGATTCGAAGGTGATATTTGATTGTTTTTCTAAAGGTCACAGACTTCCTTGGGCTCATTCCTATGTTAATCGCTACATTTCCAGATGCCAAGAGGAGATGAGTTTTTCTTTTTCTCATTGTTTCAGAGAAGCCAATAAAGCTGCAGACATATTCGCTAATCTGGCGTGTGACTCTCGCTCTGACTCCATTTTCCTGGATTTGCGGGAAATTCCTAGCGCTATTAGAGGGATTATTTTTCTTGATGCATGTGACACTCCTTACATTAGGATTTCTTAATCCCTTTCCCTTTGTTGCTATTCTTTTTCGAGGTAAGGCTCCTCTGTCTCCCCGTTCAAAGGGTAAGGCTGGTTGTCCCCCTCAAGTTTGTACCTTCATTTATTTTTAATAAATTCTCGCAGGTGCCGACCTGCTTTCCTTAAAAAAAACATCTTTTCTTGCACTTTTCCGTTTTCCCCTAAAAAATGGAGAATGTGAATGAAAAGGTGATGTATTCCTATATCCTGGTGTTGATTATTATGTTAAATTTATATCGTCGATTACATTACTTTAGTTTTATACTTGATGGCTAATCGGTACTGCGTATCGATTAGCGTGGACAACTGTGTATAGAACTTTGCCTTGTATAGTTTTTGTAGGACCTTTTCGGGAACATCGGAAGACCACTTCTCGCTTCACTTGGGAAGACACCTTTCAAGCTTAAGATCGGTAGACCTCGTGTCCGGTGATGATCGCTTCTACGTGTCCTCCGGATCAAAGCTAGCTGGATTAATTCAAACTTATTCCCATTTGATATTTGAATTAATCCAAGTCTTTTCACGACATGTCAAGCCGCCGAAAGCAACTTTCAGCGAGAATACTTTTCTGACAGCGAAAAAAGGTGCATCCCCTACTTTACGCTTCATCTCTCGGATCGACACCAAATCGCCCACCTTTTTGAAGATCTCGAAATGATTATACGCTCTAGTTATCTGTGAAGGACGAAATTCCTTATTGGACGACCCCATGCATTTAATGCATTTATGAAAAAAGCTGTTGAAGTCTTCGTCTTCTCCAACGGATCTTTTGAAGTGCACACCGCTTTAAATACCGCCATTGAAGCTGGAACAAATACATACGAGATGAACAATGCATGAAGAATCAATCGAACACTTAAAGAATTGCTCGAATCTACAACTCCAAGTCTTTCAGCTCGGTGCATTCAATAGATCCTCAACAGATCTAGAAGTCCTCGTCAACAACAAGAAGGCTGCTCTTCAACATTTATTGTTTTATTCTTCTTGTTGTTTACTTCCATTAACTATATACTTGCAATTAAATATCTTGTATTTACGATATTTAATTCCCTAGACAAACACAAGTCAATATTTTGTACACGATCCATTAGGGATATTCTTTGTAATTGATCTAAGTGGAAAACATAGTGCACAATTTAAATCAAAGGTTATTGCCTTGGTGGTGGGCGTAGCACTCATTATAGTGTGAACCATCCCAAAATACTTGTGTTATTTTCCTACGTTTAATTATTGAGCTCAAGTTTCATTGTTTACTTCATCCATTTCATTGAGAACTTAAGTAATCGTAAAGGTCTCTAGGTAGTCCTTATCGGCGGACACGGAACAATTTTCTTGAAGGTCTTCCGCTACTTGATTCTTTTCATAGATTGCAAGTAACTTTCAAGGAACTTACTTTAAAAGTTTTAAAGTGTTAATAAGCTATTCAACCCCCTTCTAGCTTATTATTGTGCTCATTGGGACCCACAATTGGTATCGAGCCTTACTCTTCGAAACAAGTTTTTCCAAGATTAAACTCTTGAGAGATACGACATAATGGCACAAACACACTATATCTTTGCCTACATCTAATGCTAACCACGTCCCAATATTGGACGAAGGACATTTTGATGTATGGAAGGATAAAGTAATGAGATTCATGAACTCTATTGACAACAGATTATGGAAATGTGTCACTGCAGGTCAACATGTACCAATGAAGGCAAATCTTCTAGCCTCCATCGCTGGGAACCCTGCAGAAGTTCCTAAAGAAGAATCAGAATGGACGAGGAGGGCGATAGAAAGTCTGGTTGAACTTGACAGACAAAGCAATCAATATAATCACCGACTCTCTAGACACAAGCACATACCGCCAAGTGATTCGATGTACAAGCTGCGAAAGAGATGTGGGAAGCTCTTGTAGAATACTTGGAAGGAGACCAAGACACAAGAGACAACAGAAAATATACATACATCCAGCCAGGTTTGATTCTTTCAAAAAGGATCCTAAGGAAACCTTGAGACAAGCATACGATCGATTCAGTGAGGTAATAAATAGTTGCTTTTCTCTTGGTAAAACATATGACAAAAAGGAAATGAACATGAGGTTTCTAGGCTCTCTAGGTAGCTTATGGCATGTGAAGACCACGGCTATGAAAGAATCTAAAAACTTAAACGAGATGACTCTTCGTAGTCTCTACGCAAGTTTAAAGGTTTATGAACTTGAAGTTAATCAAGCTCTAGAGCAAGACAAGCAGTTCGAAGCGTGTCTGCCGACCATGGTCCAAGAAGAAATCATTGTTGAAAACAAACCTTCTACTTCTTCGGTGAAAATGATTTTTTATCCGATGAACAATTTGCTATGTTTGTTAAGCGTTTTCAAAAATTTGCAAAATATGGAAGGAAGAACACTCACCAACAACCTTTCGGGAAGATTGGTGAAAGCTCATCTAAGGAAGAGCTTGTGTGTTATAACCGTAGAAAACATGGTCATTTTGCCTCAAAATGTCCTAAGCCAAAATTTGAAGCATACCGAAAACCCTCTTATAGAAAATTTCAAAAACAAAAAGGTATGTTGGCTGAAGACATAGAAGATAAACAGGTTGCTACATGGTTTGAAACTGATTCAGAAGAGGAGGAAGAGGATTGTGAGCAAGCTAACATATGCTTAATAGCTCATGATTCATGTCCTACCTATGACTCTGAAAATGAAGTTGTAGTTTCACCAAGTCCTTTGGACAAAAATGAAACCAGCAGTGATAGCTTGATGGGAAGAACTTCTCAAGGATAATCGGGATATGCTTGAAGAATTTAATTCCTTTAGAGTAGCCTATGTTAAAGCGGCAAAGAAGCGTGAGAAACTCACAGTGAGAAATCTTTGATGGCGGTGAGATTCAAACTCTCAATAGCTGTCAACAAGAGAGTATCAAACTGAAGGAAGAAAACAAATTTCTTCATGACAAAATTGATTCATTGAGCACATCAAAGGACTAGACCTAGAGAAAATTGCCTTGCAAAAGACAATTGACTCTGGAATAGTTCAAGGATGCATTTGAAGAAATCCTTACAAGCCAAAAATCTAGCAATGATAAAACAGGCATAGGATATTCAGATGTATCTCTTCCGACAATCTCTTCTGTCAAAGAGAAAGGAGAATCCTCCGAAACTGCTAATGATATATCTTTCTCTAAACAGACATTTGGAAATATAGGGAAGCAGGGCCTTGGTTACTCAAGTGTCCCTTATGTTTACCCTAAAGCTCAGAAAGGAAAAGCCAAAATGAATGATTCAAATGAGAAATCTGAGAAGGTAACGGTAGAAAGTGTTTTAAGTCTACCAAGCGACTATGCCAAGGCAAAGTCTGGCGACTGCGGTAGACCTCGCTAAACCTCTACCGGTAACTATCAAGTTTGTCTATGAAGCAGAGCAAAGATAAAAGCTTTTTGTTGAAGGTAAACTTAAAGGTATTCTACGAATCCTCCCGAAAAGGTTCTCAACGGAAAAGCTAAAGCTAAGTCCTGCTTTGGTAACCTACCTAGGAAGAGTCGAAAGAAACCAATTAAGTCTACCGTCAACAAGCAAGTGAACCGAAAATGAATGTCAAGAAAAAGGAATGATCATAAGCACTCTTCGGTTGAAGACGCTAACAATTCTCTATGGTCTTTCCATTTATGTCATTCTTGTCATTGCTTAGGCCATCTCGCACCGAATGCTCGCTAAGGTTCACTCCAAGATCGAGAGACCTAGTTCTCTCAAGGTCAACGGTATGGGTTGCAAAGGTTGCTAATCCTTAGGACCCATATAAAGGGTACCTTGTTTTGCTTTAACTCTTGTACAGTACAGAATGCTTCATGGCTATAGAATCGAAATCAAAGACATCGGTACCTAGGCAGTGGTACGTTCAAGACACATGACTGGGAGCAGAAGTCTTCTTCTGGTATATAGTCAAGCAAAAAGGACCCACGCGATTATTTTCGGAGACAATGCAAGAGGAAAGACAATTGGATATGGCTCAATTACTAGAGGAAGTCTCTCCATCAACAAAGTTTCTCTAGTAAGTGGTTTAAAGCACAATCTTCGAGCATATCACAGTGCGACAAAGGACTTCTATGCCAATTCAATTCCAACCAAGATGCCTCATCAAAGACAAGTGAATCGGTGCTCTACAATCTTGGCCAAATAGACAAGAAGCACGTCTATATCGTGGACTTAAATCTTCTAGGGAGATTCTCAAACACGTGTCTAGTAGCCAACAATGTTCGTGACAGCAGCTATGGCCAAGCGTCTCAGTCACCTCAACTTGAAGCACCTCAAGCTCTCAAAAATGGGCTTGTCAAGGTCTACCTCGGTGTCTGCCGATCATGACAGTTGTAAAGCTTGTCAACTAGGAAAACTTTCCAAGTCTTCCTTCAAAAGAAAAAGTGTTACATCAACAGCGAGACCTCTTCGAACACTATATGGATCTCTTTGGACCTATTACAACAATTAGTATTTCGGGAGACAAGTACACACTTGTAGTAGTTGATGACTACTCTAGATTCACTTGGATTGAAACTATGACATCTAAAGATGAAACATATGATCTAGTCATTTGCACACTTTTTAGAAGACTTCAAACTCAAAAGCTTGAAGACATTTGTGATATAAGATGGATTCGACTTGGCGAATTCAAAAACAATGGTGTAGAAAAGCTGCGATGACCATGGGATCGGCCCAACTTCTCTGCGTAGGGGTACTCCTCAACAAAATGGTGTAGGCTGAGCGGAAGAAACGGAGAACGATTGAGGCGGCTAGAACAATCTTGGCGAGAGCTAAACTTAGAAGTATTTACAGGCGGCGATCCATCTTGCTTGCTTTACCAATAGATCACGGTAAACAAGTTTCATAATAAAACTCCATATGAAATATGGAGAGGAAGATCCCAAACATTGGATTTCTTAAAATCTTGGTGTAAATGTTTTATTCTTTACAATGGAAAAGAGTATAGAGAAAATTTGATGCAAAATGAGACGAAGGAATTTTTACAGAATTATTCAAACATTCAAAATTTCGCATTTTCGATAAATCTAACTTAAAAATCTTAGAATGCATGCATGTTTCTTTTGATGAATATGACTTGTTAGAGCTAAGTGGTTCGAGCGTTGCTAATGATTCGATAATGATGAGGCGGTACAAATACGGCATCTGCTTCAATCCTTGTCGGAAAAGCGACATTTGCCGGATCCCAATATGGGTAACCTCTGGGTGAAGGACCTACCAGATCACAGATAACAACTCTTCTGTTGATCACTTACCCATTTTACCCCAAGCACCTTTAAAGGATCTCATCAACTTCTTGTTCACGAAAATGAGTTTTGAGAAATTTCTATTTCTTACGAGACATATTTTGGTGAATCTCCTTCTCGACCAACTCCAGAATTCTTGAAGAATCCTCCAGTAGTTTTCTCCAAAACATTGTTACAAGCAAGAGATCATCCCATTTCTCAAATCATTGGTGATCTCTTCCGAGTCGTCTACGAGAAATAAGGTTCGAGAAAGAAGCGTTGTTTGCTTATGCATTTGTATCTGAACTTCGAACCAAAGAAGATTGATGAAGCCATCGAAGATCATAAGTTGAAGCTATGCAAGAAGAATTTGAACCGTTTTGAAAGATGTAAGATGTGGAGCAGTTCAGCAGTGATCATCCCAAATATCGGCACCAAGCTGGTATTCGAAATAAAAGAGATTTAAGATGGAAATGTCACTTAAACAAAGCTAGATTGGTCGTCGTGGCTACCGACAGAAGAAGGAATTGACTTGATGAAACATTTGCCCCCGCTAAGCTAGACTAAGCAATCGAATCTTTCTAGCTTATGCCTCGCTCATGGACTTCAAAGTGTATCGATGGATGTTAAGAGTGCTCTCTCGAATGGTGATCTTCAAGAAATCGTATACGTGAACAACCTCCGTGATTTGTCATCTCCGACAAATCGACCACGCTCACCGACTCAAGAAAGCTCTCTACGGCCCGAAGCAAGCTCCTAGAGCTTGGTATGAAACTCTATCCAAGTTCTTAATTGAACAAGGATTCTGAGAGAAGAATCGACACAATACTTTATTCATCCTCAAGCACAAAGGCCATTCTTCCGGTACAAATCTATGTGGACTACATCATCTTTGGATCAACTAACCAAAGCCTCGCAAAGATTCGAGAAGTCGATGCAAAGCAAGTTCGAGATTTAGCATGATGGGCGAACTTAATTACCTATTTTCTAGAAGCAGATACAACAGACTTCTAAGGAATCTTCATCACCAAACCAAATATGCAAAGGAACTAATCAAGAAGTTTGGTCTTGATTCACCAAAGGATTTGAAACTCCAATGTCACCGACCGCCATCTTGACAAAGATGAAAAGGGAAAGCAAGAGAACATGACCAAGTATCGAGGAATCATGTGTTCACTTCTTTACCTTATCGCTGCATTCGACATTATGTTTGTCGCTTGGTTTCAGGCTAGATTTCAGCGATCCAAAGGAGTCACATTTGCTTGCCGCCAAACGATCATCGATATGTTTCAAAAACAACAAATCTAGGCATCTGGTATTCAAAATCCAACAACTTCAATTTAGTTGGATACTGACGCAGATTACGCACCGCAGTGAGCGTAAGCACTGGGACTTGTCAATTTCTTGGAAACATACTGCCTCATGGTCTTGCAAGAAACAAGGATCGCTGGCAAACTCTACCACGTATGCAATATATTGCAGTAAGCAAAAGCTGTTCTCAATCGCATGGATAGCAAACAACTAGTGGATTACAACATCAAGACCTAAAACCGCCCAATTATGTGTGACAACACACGCCTATTTCAGCCTCCAAAAATCCAGAGAATGCATTCAAAGACAAAGCACATTGATATTCGTTATCATTTCTCAAAGATCATGTGGAAAAGGTAACATCGGCCCTGAATATGTTCCAACCGAGCATCAATTGGCGTACATTCTCACAAAACCACCGATGCCACTAAGTTTGCTTATTTAAGGAGAAATCTTGGTATGATTGATCCTACCGCTTAATTTCAATTATTTGTTAATATTTCTTTCATACCTAGAGACTCAAAGATAGACTAATCAAGACGTAAGTTCTTTCTTTACCGAAGACCCAAAGGTTAGTACTCTTACTTAGTCTATTTTCTCTAAAGAGGTTTCTAAAGCAATAAAAGTGGGTCAAGGACAAAATTTGGTACTTAAGAAAATATCTTAAGTTCCTTTTTCAAAACTGATATTTTCGCTTTTAAATAGTCCTCGAACCGTCATTTCCAAACTTTACGAAACCCTTTGACCGTAAACTTCTTTCTCTCTCTCGCATAACTACTGCAAATTCTCGCTTCTTCTTGTTTCTTCTTCTCATCTTCAACAATGGTACGCTTTTATCTCTACTCTACTCGAAATTTTCCATGTAATCGCTCGCATTTCTATATCATCTTAAAACTTTTTGGAATTCAAACCGTCATTTTCGAAGTTCAACAAAGTGATTCGCCATTGTTGTTCTTACATACTTGAATACTAACAAATGCTTTTGTCTATTCATTGTTCATTCTTATGAAAACTTCTGTTATGTTTTTTCTCGAGTGTGGATTCTCTAAACATTCTAGGTTTCAAGTTTTTCAGTTGAAAATTTCGAATTATTTTGAAAAACTTTGAAATTCCTACTTGTAGATGTCTAGATGAAAGCCCTAACTTGATTTTTTTTTCTTTCAGCAAGAACCTCAAAATCCAAGCGACTGGAAGGCTGACCCCTAAAAGTCATTCCTCCTAGCTCAAACATCAATCTTCCAGATATCCAACCTATCCCGCCGCCACCGACATCATTGTCGCCTGACCCCAAGCTATACATTCCTCGTACGTGCATCGATCTTCTCACAATCAATTCTATACCGCCGGAGTAAAAGCTTGAGGATATGGACGCTCCGATTCTCCGCCTCTTCTCGCCTCAACGACAAAACTTACAAAGATCTTCCGGGCGTAAGAATTTTATCAACGAATGGAGCTCATGAACTGCATCGCTTGGTGGATTCGAGGTCGCCCCATCTCCGTCACCGCCAAATCTATTTCCACCATAATTGGCGGCATTACTTGAGGAGCTTATTTCAAAGAACCACGCCGAGGCTTTACATGCCCGAAGCCACGGGAGTAGATGCTCTCCTGAGCCTCAAGCGGAAAATGCTCTCAAACTTGTTCCTCTCGACGCTTCACCGCACTCGCCACCTCTGACAATGGGCTTCTATTCAAGAGTGGAGCTGACATGACATGTTTATCGCCCAAACAGATCAAGCCGACAAGTGCTATATTTCTGCGCTGCCTCAACCTGGGCTCATCATTTTCAACTAGCTAAAGCCAAGGAGAAAGCAGAAGAACCCCACTCAGAACGCCT